>JAJONR010011739.1:0-23005 GCA_029582245.1 Solanum etuberosum | reverse complement strand
GTTTTGAGTTGAGTAAAGAGTAAAGAGTGAAGTTCTTTTCTTCAAAAGAGTATATGGGGACTATGTATTCCCAAAGAGTAAATATTTTCACATTTAAACAAGAAAGGAAACACCGATTTCCAACAAAGCCTTTGAGCTAGTTTTCAGTAAAGAGTAAATGCTTTCACAATTAAGCAAGAGAGGATACACTGATGTCCTAGAGAGCCTTTGAGCTTGTTTTTGAGTAATTATCTCAAACCACACAAAAATTTATATTTTTTAACATATGAGCTAGTTATATTTTGGGAGTAGTATTGAGCACCGATATGGGGGAGAGTTCAGACAACTCACAGCCCCCATAAACCATGTATCCATCATGGGTAGAAAAGGGTCATACTTTTTAGATGATTCCTTAGTACTTTTAGCATAGACTAGTGGATCCACTTAGTAGTTAGGTTCTATGCCCCCGACAAGGTATAGGAAGGCCCTGGCAGCGTGAGGCAAAACATTGTATCATCACATATCTCTTAAGTGATGGTTGTCGATTAGAGAAACTCTCAGAGCTATATTTTGTATTCTTATATACACAGAGATTATTTGTATTTTCACATACAAACAGAGTTTAAATTGTATCCTTGCATACAAACTGAGTTACCATTGTATTTCTAAATACACAGAGTTGTTATTCATGTTTTAAAAGCTTTTCTTTATATTGCATTTATATTATTGTTTTATATTGAAATGAGTTGAGTTGAGTTGAGACCAGGTATGTTCTTCCAGTTCCTTTCAAGCTTATGTCTTGTTTTAGTATTCCCCTCGCATCTTTTTATGATGCAGATTCAGGTAACCAGCATCAGCATCCAGCGCATCGTTGATCCAGTTGAGCTTCAGAGTAGTTGGTGAGCCTCTTTGCTTCCGCAGGATCCCTTTTTATTATTTTTTAATTATTCTAGTCCATTAGGATGTCGTGGGTCTTATTACGATGTCCATCTCAGTTGTTAGAGGCTTCATAGACAGTTAGTTGATGTTAGTTCTTGAGTCTTTCCATTTCAGTTATGCTTCAGACTTAAGCTTCCACTTTGGCCAGTGAATGTTTAATTATAATACATTCTCAGTTATCTTTGAGCTTTCAGTTTACTTTTAAATTACATTTATGTTGAGTAAAGTCTTCCGCTAAGAGTTAAGTCAGGCCTAGGGTTCGCTTGGGGCCAGCAATGGTTCTCGAGTGCCAGTCCCGCCCAGGGTGTAGGCTCGGGGGGTGACAGTTAAGTCTACTCCCAACTGAATATGTATATGAATGAAATGTAACTGAAATACTGAGTAGCTCAAAATACTAGCATGCAATATGAGAATGCAACATTTATATACTGATAATGTAACATTTGATATTTGGAGCATGATTTATCTGTTTAACTGACCTAGCAAGTGTAATTCATGAACTAAGAGAATCTACACAACTAGGGTTCTAAGTTTCATAGAAGGCACTAAACAACGTTTCCAAGAAAACATGATATTTAGATTAAGGATACCATAGTAACTGAAATCATAACAATTCTCCAAGATTTTACAAGCCCTAGGTCTAAACAAGATATGTAGAATCAAGGAACCCACTAGTGAAATCCCACATATCCTATGACGAAATCTATAGAGAAATCCTTCAATTTCGGGGCTGAAACTTGAAGAACACTGCTTGTTCTTGAAGGAAACTGGCGCCTCTTTCTCTTCTTTTCGTTCTAATTTGGATGATTTTTGGAGAATAAAGGTTTTGGTTAGGTTGTGACTAGATTACTACGCTTAAACTGAGTAAAACGACGTAGTTTAGGTATTAAACGACGTAGTTTAAATGCCTAATGCATAGAAAAAATGACCAAAACGACCTTGACTTAACAGCTGACGAGGGCCGACCACGGAGCCACTGACGGACCGTCAAAGGGACCACGACCCGTCAAGTGGGTTGTGGTTGCTGGCCAGTGTGGGCACCCCCATCTACGGTCCACTTCACGGACCGTGAAGGCCACCGTGGTTCTTCACTTGGGGCTAGGGGTTGCTGGCTCAAGACGACGGACCCATCCACAGCCCTTCATCGAGACCACGGCTCGTGGTGGGCTCCGTGGTTTGATACCTGAGCCTTGGTGGTTCTGCCTCACTTCTACGAGCCCTCCCACGGCTCGTGTGGGGATCCATGGCCCGTGAAGGGCTCCGTGGTCCACCACGCTTGGCTGAATGTGAACCACGAGCAGGTCGACGGACCGTGGTTCCTTTCACGGTCCGTGAACCACAAGCAGGTCGACGGACCGTGGTTCCTTTCACAGTCCGTGAACCCTTCCGTTGTTCACCAAATTTTCTGTTGTTCAGGTTTGTTAGGTTCTGAGGTGTTACAGCGGGTATATGTGATTTTATGTGGTTTTAAATTTAATTTCAGTTTTTTACATGCTATAAGAGTGATAGAGCATTATTTATTAAGATAATTTGTTTAAAGCTACTAAAATATTCAAGATAGTAAATGAAAATGGTTCAAAAAAAAAATAATTCAATTTCTTACATGTTTTCCAATTGACCTCTAAAAAATAAAATTTTAAGTCACTATCTTATTAAATTAATACAACTTAATAAAAAAAAAATTTATTTTTATGAATTTTATTTTTAGTATAAAACTTAACTAGAAAAAGAAAATATTAAAAAATATATGTGGGGCGGGTTGAAAATGAAAAAAAAATGTTATGTGGGGTGGGACGGAGCGGATTAAAAGTTTTGCGGGTTAAGATCAACCCGCCCGACCCCCGCCCCCACCACACCATTGCCATCCCTGTCTAAAACTGTAACTAAATTGTCTCAATAATACTTATTAAGTACAACTCATCATCTTTGGGCACGAGTCGTCAAAAATTACCAAATACTTTCGATTGATTTTTTTTTTGTGCCTAGGGCTTGTTTTATTAATAAAGAGAAAAGTACAAGCAAGGGGGGCTAGACCTTACCTTACTAATCTTAATGAGGTAACGAACCTCTACTAATTAACAAACATGAAGAAAATAAAAGCTAGAGAAAAATAGATATTATATGATCATCATAGAGTTTATAATACACTCTGTGATGATACTACAAATGAGGATGGTTAAGTAATGCAAAAATACAAAATCTAAGAATAAAGCTGAGTTATCAACCTCAAACTTCATTTTATATATGTAAGAATTAAAAGAGATGGATTGCCCGTGTAAAGTAACCTGAAGTATTTCTCTCTTGTCTTCTTCGTCAAATATGTCCAATAAAACTTGATAGTTCATCACTTCTTTTTGGATTTACTGGTTCGTATTGTTGTTGAAACTGTCATATGATTTTGCTTTGCTAGTCGCATTGATAGGTGCCTTGGAATAAATTCCTCAGTCACCTTACCATCCCAACTATGTTGCCTTTCACGTGTCTTTTTTTTTTTTTTTGTTGCTTCCACTTATTTGTTATCTAGGCGAGAGATCTCCGTCCTTGGCTACCTTATCAAATAATATGTCTAGCATATCATCCTCATCATCATCAAACTTTTCACTGCCCTTTATATAGGAATTTTTCATATTGAATTATTGATTTAAATACAATTCTAGTTACATATTATATCTCTCAGGATTCGTTTGGAATAAGGTATAAGGTATAATAATTTTGAGATAAAACACAAAAATATTTTATTTTATACTAGTAATAATTAAGTGGCTTGAGCTTGGGAATACACTATGTTTCCAACCACTTTGTTTTGGCCTATATATTGATGTTATTACTTCTAAAATAAGTATGATGTTATATAGATAGATATAGCTGAACATATTACTAAATGGTGTACCTTCAAAGGTCTTGTGACTATGAAGTCTTGTTAATATGCATAAGCATTACCCTTATGCATGCTCTTTTTGGAAGATGGTCTGGGCAAAATCACTAAACAATATATTCTTCGGAAGAAATGTTAGATAGAAAGTTATTTTCTAACTGACTGTTGTTTTCCTTTAAAAAAATGGGAAAATTTGAGAATTCTCCCCTCGCAAGCACTTTGAATATTTTGTTTTCAATTTACAAAGAAGGAGAGATTTTAATAAAATAATAATTAATTAATAGAGCGGTATTTTTAGAAAGGGTAAATCAATCCAGATATTTTATATTTTCATTATAAATAGAATAAAATAGTTGTTATAAAAAATTAAATTAAGGGAGGTGGTCGTAATATTGCAAATATGAGGGGAGGTCAGTGAAACGAAACACAAAATGTGAGGGTAGGTCAGTGAAATAAAGCAAAATGTAAGGGAATGTCTCTGAAATTTTTCCAATTCTTTTTTAATAGAATAACAGTACTTAAGTAGTAAATGTTGTAAAACTAAACAAGAAATATATAAGATGAGAACAATAGAAATATAGAAACAATAGAGATGAGAGATTTTCTTATTATTCCAAGTCTTCCTGTTCACCAAATCTTCAAGTGTATTCAATATGAATTCTAATGCCTCTATTTATATTATTACATAAAGACATACAAAAGGTTAGTAAAAAACATGACATTAACCACAAAAGTTATAGAGACATTAAGTATGTATGTTATGGAGGAATATCAAGGGGGAAAGTTATGAAGGTATGGGAGTTACTATACATACATTATGTTGTAATTACACCTTTTTTTGTTTTTAATTTGAAGGATTAGGGCTGAAAGCCCCTTTTATTCAGATAAATATCAAACAATAAAAAACCAAGCAAAAGCTGTACAGAAAAACAGCCTGCTCAAAAAGTCCAACCCAAACAAAACAAAACAAAGACAACAAAAACAAACCCAAAAAGAAAGAAAATCAGAATAGGAAACAGAAAGGAGTCTCCTTCGAGGAAGATGCATCTGGAAGAGAACATACCCATCACTCCTTGAGCTCCGACACTCTTCATCTCTGAGCAAGATTTCACCATTACCGTTGCTTCTTCATCAACCAAGAAATGATGTTCAAGGGGAATCAACACATTCATTTCCCTCTACCCAACAAGCTCCGATCAGGTAAAGACGAGATCCGTACTGTTGCTTATTATACCAAGAATAATCACCTCAGCATCTCCCCCTCTGTAATAAGAACTCTTATCTTATTAGTTCTAGCTACTAAGGACCCGTTATGCCTTGTTTGTTCACCAACTAAGCATTTTATCCCCAACTTACTTAATCGCCCTTGCTATCCCTTATCTAGAGCTCAATGGATTGAACCTCAATTGAGATTGATACCACTATCCGAGCTCCAAATTTTGGATGACAACAACAATTATTAGCAACTAAAAGATGAATTCTTTGCAAATAACTCTGCAACCTTTTTACAAAGCCAAAGATAAGCACCCTTTTTTCAATCCTATGACCTGATGTGGTATCCCCGAACACCCCAAAGCTCTCACCAGGTGCAAATACACACATCAATTGAACTTGCTTCAGACAATAGGAAATGAATGAAGAATGCTATATGTTCAACTCGTAACAGTTGTATCTGTGATACTAATTACCTGCAAAAATGTTGCTAACAGTTAGTAATGCTTCTTCTGATTTGTGGTGTGCCTATTTTGTCCATGTTTAGTATTTCTTTGCCTTTATTTGGGATGTCATGATATTGATTGAATTGGAAATCACCTGCATGAAAAACCAAATTAGCAAAATAATCCGCAAGAGTATTTCCTTCCCTGAAGGAATGATGAACTCTTGCTGATAAACATCCCCTCAACTCATTAATCTTATTCACCTCCAAAGCAACACTCCACGGAGTATCCCACCTCCCTTCCAAAATTTGAACCATAGCCATAGAGTCCGATTCTATAATGACACGCTCAATCAATTTGTCCTTACAAAACAATAATCCTTCTCTGATAGCCCTAGCTTCAGCCACTAGATTTGTAGTATCTTGTATTTTGAAGCCTTTAGCGATAACCAAATCCCCTAGATGATCCCTTATGCAGAAAGCTACTGAGTTGGGTCCAGGATTACCCTTAGATGCTCCATCCGTGTTACATTTCAACCAATTAATAGGGGGAGACAGCCATCTCACAATTTTGAAACTATAGTTAGGACTATAGCCCTCCAGAGCCTCAACAATATGCACCCAACTATTGCTATCTGACTCTATCTTGAATCTGGATTTCATCACCATTAAGATAGTGACATTAATTTCCCAAATAATTTTCCCAAAAGAATAAGACCCACCATGAAGACTGGTATTTCTTCTTCTCCATAAGAACCACAAAATTATCACATGCACTGCCTGAAACACCACCTTAGTTCTATCGTTATCATCTGTTCCCCACCATTTTCTTATAAATTGCTTCATGTGCCTAAAATACCAGTTGGTCCGGCATAATGATTCCAAATTCCAGTAGCTATTTCCCCTTTTAAGAAAAGATGCTCTATTGTCTCAATCTCAGGGATAGAACAACACTTGCAAAATTGAGAAATATGAGGATTCCAAGAATGCATCAGATGAGCTACAAGGACTTTACCTTGCCAGATTCTCCACGCTAAGAAAGAGAACTTGAAAGGTAAAACCTTTACCCATAAAAGCTTCAAATCATCACTAGCGCTCTCTTTCTGCCTTAATAAGTCCCAAACACTCTTAAGTGTGAAGTTCCCTGAACTAGTTTTGGTCCACCAAGGTTTATCTCCTTGATTAACTAGTCGCACATGACTCATATTAAGTCTGATATGCTCTACCACATACTCAGGCATATTCTCCTGAAGAGCTTCAAAGTCCCAACCTTCCTCTGATAGAAAATCCCATATATCTCCTTTAGGATGACAAGTATGAGATTCAGACTGATGCATATGCAAAGGTCCCAAATTGGACCAGTTGTCATACCAAATAGTAGCAGTACCACCCCTAGGTTCCCACCACAAGTGTTTTTCAATAGTGTCCCTATTCTCTAGCATATGCTTCCAAACTTGTGAGCCACCTTTCCATAACACAAGAGTAGGAATCTGTTTCTTGCAATATTTATTCCATAGAAAATTGGTCCATAAATTATTTTGCGTCCTAAACCTCCACCACAGCTTAGCATACATAGACAGAGAAACATCAAAAAGAGACCTGAAGCCAAGACCTCCTTCCTGTTTTGGGAGACAAACCTTTAACCATTCTGACCAGTGTTTACTTCTACCAGATTCCTTATTACTCCAGAAGAACTTCGCAAAAATCCTGTGCAACTCCTTAATAACACACTTAGGAGGAGCAATAGCAGATAAAACATAGATAGGAATACTTTGAAGTACACTAGAAATAAGAACTTCTTTACCACCATATGAGAGCATCCTTCCTTTCCATGCTTGAATTTTGCCTTTCACTTTATCAATCAATTTTGCATAATGTTCTTTCCTCTTCCTAGAATGAGTAATTGGACAACCTAAATATTTCAATGGAAAGTATCCTCTAACCATCCATGTGATCTGTTCCACTCGAGGTGGAATTCTTGCAGCAATATTCTGGTGTAAATAGTAAGAACTTTTCTCTTTATTCACCTTCTGGCCAGATTTCTTCTCATATTCCTGTATAATAGTCATGATCTTTCTCAAAGAATATTCATTAGTAGAAGCAAAAATAATAGTATCATCTGCATATGCTAAATGGTTGAGATTAGCACTCCATTTTGGCATTCCATACCCCACATATAGAGTATCATCAAACAAAGAATTAAGGGCTCTAGATAGGACCTCTGAGGAGAGTATAAAAAGAGTCGGGGATAGAGGATCTCCCAGTTTCACTCCTCTAGTAGAATGAAAGAACCCATAAGATTTCCCATTGAGAAGAATAGAGTAGTAATTGTTAGAAATTAACCTCCACACCATGTCTACAAAGTTTGAAGCAAAACCCATCTTCCTTAGAACTTTCATTTGAAAAAACCATGAAACTCTGTCATACGCTTTAGACATATCAAGCTTTAATATAATGTTTGCAGGTTTTCCTCTTTTGGAAACAAAACCAGATTGATTAGCGGAGATTAACTTAGGCAAAATATCCTCCAATCTATCATGGATAATTCTAGACAGAATTTTGTTAACAAAATTACTCAAACTAATAGGTCTCATATCTGAGAAAGATTGAACATTCTTCTTCTTTGGTATGAGAACTAGATGAGTATGAGTAATAGATTTAGGAAAAGTGTTACCAGCAAAGAAGTCTTGCACCATTCTGATAATGTCCAAACCTACTATATCCCAACATTCTTGAAAAAATCTGCCCGGTAACCCGTCAGGACCACTTGAACTATCTCCATTTAGCTTGAAGACTGCATTTTTTACCTCTTCACGGTTAGGAATGACTCCTAAAGCTGCATTTTCCTCATCAGTGATAGATTCTGGAATGTGAGATAAAAGAGAAAAGGAAGAGGCATCTCTGTCTTGCTGAAATTGTTTCTGAAAATGATCAATAGCCTCTACAACACTATCTCTTTCTTCTTCTAACCAAACCCCTTGAGAATTCTGGATCCTATTCACCCATATCTTTCGTCTTCTCCCCTTCACTACACTATGAAAAAAATCGAGTGTTTCTATCACCATTTTCAAACCACTCATATCTAGCATTTTGTTGCCAGAAAATTTCCTCAAAATGAAGATACTTATTATACTCTTCTCTAGATCTTTGCATGATAACTCTATTTTCACTTGTCGGAAACTCTTCAAAAAGATTCTCCTTGATTTTAGCTATCTCTTCCCTGATGATAAGTTGTTGAAAAATGTCTCCAAAAGTCTCTCTACTCCACATAGTGAGAGCTCTTTTAATCTTCTTGATCTTTCTCTTAAAATCTAAAAAAGGGTTATCAGATATCGAGGAATCCCAATTCAATCTAATAACTTCCTTAAAAGACTCATGTTCTGTCCAGAATTTAAGAAACTTAAAAGATTTCTTATAATTGATACGTCTATCATCACAAGTGAGGAGCATAGGAGCATGATCAGAACCAGTCCTAGGCAGATGATCAACTACAGAGTGAGAAAAACAGTTCTGAAACTCTGAATTGATTAAAATTCTATCAAGCCTTTCAAAGATGCAGTCATTCCCAGCCCTTCCATTCCACCAAGTAAATGGGCTTCCTGTAAATTGCACTTGGGCCAGATTACATGATTCAATACAAGTCATAAAATCTTCATAGTCTGCATCCACCATGGCAAGTCCCCCTATCTTCTCTTCTGAATTAAGCACCACATTAAAGTCACCTCCTATAATCCAAGGTTTATCCATCCCATTAGAGATAGAAAATAGCTCATCCCACAGCTCCAACCTTAGTGAACTATCACACTTAGCATACATAATGGTAACATAAAAGCTAAGAGATAACGACTGATTCTGCAACAAAACAGTGAGTTGTTGCTCTGAACTGCTCTCTACAGTAACTTCATAGCCTTGATTTGAAAAGATCCAGATCTTTCCATTGTTGTTGTGATTACCCTCATACATTCTCAATCTTCTTTTATATCTGTTGATATGATTCACCGGATGAAAAGGCTCCAAAAAGCCACAAAAGCAAAATTATGATACTTGTGCAACATCTGCACTCTCTGGAAAGAGTTTTGTGACCTTACCGACCTAATATTCCATATTAATGCTTTCATTGACTACTGGATTTTTGGGAAGTCGCCTGTCTCTTTGGTTGGATTCTATCTGGTTGAGCAGTCTTCCCATTACCTTGTTTCTTACCCTTTCTAGCAGCCTTTACTACATTCACTACCCTAGGAGATAGATCTGCATCTTTAAAAATCTGCTCCTCCTTGTATTTTGATAAAGTTGGAGTGTGTTCCTCCTTAGAAACTTTAATATTTGTCTCTACAATCTTGTGAGTAAGAATATCATGCAATGTTGAATTAGGAGAGTCAGTGTGCACCATCACTACTAAAGATTCATCTGTTTGAATTACCGTGGGAACTATGGTCTCTGCTTTATTGTTGCTATTATCATCATCACACAGTTGTTCATCCTTTTTGCTTTCTACTATATCCCAGACCTCATCGGGATCTCTCACATGTTGATCTGCAGGTTGAACATTCTTTTGGGGGGTATTGTTGGCATCCAAATCAGTTGTGGTGGTTTTTATCTCCACAGGTACAAACACTGTTTCATATATTAGCTTTTGTTTCTTCTTCTCTTTCTTCTCTATAACCCTATCATTTTCATCATCTTTGTGTTGTTCTTGTTCATGTTGAACAGACTCACCAGCCCCTGCTTCATCAAGTTTTTCTTGACTTGAGCTGCTCCTCCTCGAAGGTTTCTGATCACAAAGGACTTGGAAATCCATTCCTTTGTTGACTCATGTTCTCCTATTTGTTGGGATGCATTATTAATCTCCACATTGTAATTGTTGATATTTGCATTATTATTTGTACTACTATATGCAGCCTGCGTGTTTTCTTCACTAGCCAAAGCATGAAATTTATTTGTCAACGTGGGAGGGCTATGATAATTATTGGTGCCTAAACATCTATGGTCTTTGACCACGTTCCAGCAGCCTGGATCCCCCACAACTTCCCACTAGAAAGAATTCTCGCTTTGCCTTTTTGTAATCTTGGAACCTGCTGATCCATCTTCTCCTGTAAACCGTAATTTGTCTCTGTGTTTGATGAGATACCTGAGCTTCCTTGTCCCTTAATTGCAGAAGGACTCTACAATTTTCCTTATTATGCCCTTGCATTTTACATTCAAAACAATACTTAGGCGTATTGAATCTCCACCACATTTGTTCTCACTTCGCCTGTAGATTTATTCTCAATCTTCATGTGTACACACTTCGGAAATTTCTCCTTTTAGATCAACCAACACCTTTACAACTTGGTCTAGTTTTGTTGATTGTGGCTTGATCTAAATGAATAGGCTTGCCCACTGCCATAGCTAAAGAAAATAAACATTATTTGACAAAGAAAGTAGGCAAGAGGTTAGGAAAAGAGATCCAAGCCATTGCCATAGAGGTTTCTTCATTGACTTTAAACCTAGAATCATATATCAAAGTACGCATAAGATAAAGAGTATCCATCTTTACACGTAATGTAAAAAGCTCCCTTTGAAACTAGGTTTACAAAATCCTCCTGCTGAGATAATCGTATAAGAATGTGTTTACTACGAAACAATCCAATCTTACAACCACCTTTTAAACCACATTGTTGAGGAATAATCTTCCTCAATTCCTCTATATCTGTCCAGTCAAAAGTAAATTTTCCAATTGGAGGTCCTCAATTTCGTTCATTATATTCACTTCTTCCTCTGTCCAAGTGATTTGAGGAACTCCATCTATCATAGAGATCTCTTTTCTAAGTGAGTCAGTCGATCTGGATAGCACATTAGGTTGAGAAATAGTATTTGCATATGAAAGAGTTGTAGGCAAAATAGGATCTGTTCTCTTAGGTTCAATGTTAGGACCTGAAAGTAATGAAGGAAATTCTGAATAGGAGAACTGTTGACCCACCGTCCGAGGTGGATGGCCGCCGGCCAGATGATCCATCGTCCTCCTAAGGATTAGATATTCTCACTCCGGCCAAATTCAATTAATTGGGAATTTTGAAAATTGTAATTACACCTTCAAGTTATGGACATCCAAATAAATATATTTACAATACTTCCGATAAAATGCCTCATTAAAACCTTACTAAGAAAAACCCCGTGGAAAAAATTCTAGTGAAGGAAAAAAAATACATATATCTTGTAATTAGTTATGGACATCCACATAAATATATTTACAACAATAAATTAATTTTTAAGTTAGTAACTTCTTTTTTAATTAGGATAAGAGTATTTAAGTAATTTAAATTTCAAGTCAGGAACAACAGATTTTTTATATGGAGCTCATTAAGGATATAAAAGAATCTTTCTATAATACCAAACCAAATTAAGAGTGGTTGGATTTTTTTCAAGCCTACACGGGAAACCATCATCTATTTTATCAAACAAAGATCCACATAGTTCACAAGACTATTAATGAATAAAAAGTGTTTTCACCAAAATTTAAACATATGAAAAATAAATAAACCACACAAATAAAATCTGAAGAAACATGAATATTTTATTGATAAATCAATGCGGGTAAAATTTTATTGATCCCTTAATTCTTCTCTCATAAGGTATTTATCCATAATTTGAGGGCCATTTGTGGCGTATTTCTCGACTCAGGATGATTTGGACTTGATCTACATAATTTGAGGGCCGTTAGTGACGTATTTCTCAAACTAGGATAATTTTGACTTGATCTATATAATTTGAGGGCCGTTAGTGACGTATTTCTCAAACTAGAATGATTTGGACTTAATCTATAATTTGAGGGCCGTTAGTGGCGTATTTCTCAAACTAAGATGATTTGAATTTGATCTACATAATTCGAGGACCGTTAGTGGCGTATTTCTTGAATTAAGATGATTTGAATTTGATCTCTTTATGAATATTTCATGAGTTTGTGGAATGCCTAAGGCATAAACTAGGGTTTAGGGTTGAGTAGCCTCCAAGAATTCTAATTAAAATTGGACACACCTTATAGAGTCCCAACTCAAATTGAACACGTCTTATATAGTCCTATAAAATTTGAATATCTACGCAAAGTACTAGTCTACTTTGTTAAATATTCCTTATGTAAATGTAATTAATAATCATAGAGAAAATCCGGATCTTGAGTGAACCTCAAAGCCGTGCCAGCTTGGAGTTAATTCTTTCTATGGACACCAAACCAAATCTCAAGTCATTTTTTTCTTCGATTTGACTTGGTTGGTCGATTCTATTTGACTTAACGGTTTGACATATACATCTCTAGTGACTATTTTATTTGAAGGAAAAATTGAAATATATATATATTTTATCTTTTCTAAACAGACAAAATGTTGGTAGATTCATGTTCCAAAATTTTAATATTTAAACATAAAAATATAAGATAAAATTAATGATTTGAATGAATCTCCAAATTTATACGCGGAATATCTTGGTCTTACCAAATTTGGAGAGTAGCTTTCCAAAATTTATTGACTTAACGATGGTTACGATCCTTGTTAATGTAATATAATCTTGACCTTTAATAATTAAAAATAGGACACATGCTCTTCGTCTAGAAGTGTACTTAACGAAACGGAGAAAAATATAACGAGGGAGCCAAATTCTTCAAAGTGGGCACATTTCTCCTTCCAGCATATCCAAAACCTGTATTATATATAGATATTACTAGTCACATTTTCTTTATTACCATTCTAAAGTTGCTTCATTGAAATAATCAATTTGTTCTATTTTTGAGTCTACCTTTAGATTTCTCCAACTACTGAGCGAGACGTGGTGGTGCCACTATATGTAAGCTATTAATCTGCTCTCATTTCATTTTTTTTTTGGTTCCTCTTTGCAAGGTATTTGTGAAATTATAAAATTAATTACTGTATAGGTACCCTTTATGTATGTATGTCAAGATCCCATCCATCAGCAGTTGGTGGGGTACACGCGCGCGCCCCACCAACTGCTGATATATATATATATATATATATATATAAAAGAGAGATTCATAGATCTCAAAATCTGAGACTTTTTATAAATGTTTATAATATTTCATGATTTTTTTTATCAATTAAAAAAAGTGATGGTCTTTTTCATTTGTCCACGACCTTTGGTTCAGAATATACAATTGGACAACAGCAGAAAAAAATGATTTTGTGGTGAGTCTTTTTTTTGTTTTTGGTCAAAATTTTGACCCATTGGGCCAGGTTTATTATATATATGAAATTAAAAAAAACCAAATAAAGTTGTTTGGCTATTCCAAAGGACCAAACCAAGATCCAAAAAGTAAAGGACAAGAAAATGCTAAAATTTGAAATTGGAAAAAAGATATTAGGGACCCATTTGGGCCCAAGTTTTATTTGGGAAAAATTTGGCCGTTAGCGTTTGACTACATAACTTGACAATTTTTTTTTGCCAAGAATCTCAAGTTTCCAAATACTAAAAAAAACTAGTTTTTGGGAACTTGAGAAATATTTGGGAACTTTAAAAAATTCAAAAATTACCCCAAACTTTTATATTTTATAAAAAATACCCATCATTTATTATTTCTTACTAATATATATCTATAAGAACAGTTTGTTACTACCTCCTTCGAAAAAGTTCGAGTTCTAATTTGAATGATAAAATTGAGAAAAAAGAACATTTTTTTAATAGATTGTACTTATAATCGAATCAAACTAATATGCATTAATGTATTGCTCTTGTCTATATTTTTATTTTGTTGTTGTTGTTGATTTTTATCTATTATGTTATAAGGATATTTTGAACGGAACATATTCATTATAAATAGATAATACAAACTTATGGTATTTTTAATAGTTTTTAGAACTTATGGATATAAATCATATTTTTTGAAATAGCCAAATATTTTTAAGGAAACTTGGGGCCAAACACCGGATGTTAACTTGGGAAAAACTTGGTCCAAGTATTATTTGACAAAAATACTTGAAAACTTGGGGTCAAACGCTAGCTAGATGTTGTCAGCTCTTCCACGGGGTTGTTTTTGTGATATCATTGATTTTTTTTTAAAAACATTAATATAAGAGATACATGAGGTCTCTTCAAAAATCGTATGATAAAACAATAATTTAAGATTCACAAATAAAAAATATTTCAATAAAAATGTATTTTATCTCGTCATAAACTTATTCGTTATGAATCTAAATTGCATAAAGTCAATGAATTGGAATAATCCATGTTTTTATTTTTTTTATGGAATCGATCTAGTTCTCTTTTGTTGGTTTGTTTATAAGTTTCAATGTATTTTTACTGAACATTGAAATTCTTTTTTATCTTTACCCAGTAATGCTTGAGGTCTCTTTGGTTACATTCAATAAAAAAAAATAAAAAATACATGATTTTAAGATTTTATATCTCAAGAATAGAGATTTATTTGATAAAAAGCGTTCAATCTCTTAATTAATTATTTTGTGTGAATCTAGACTAGATTTTCTTTTTTTTGAGCAAATTTATACCACTAGACAGTGGTCTAGTGGCTTTTTTTTTTTTATTAATAATAAACATAAAAAAATTCTCAATAGGAATAAGTACAAGCAAGCGAGGCTAGGCCTTACCTTATCAATCCTAATGATACCTATCCTCTACTAATTAACAACAATGAAGAAAATATGAGCTAGAGAGAACTAGATATTTTATGATCATCATAAAGTTTATAATACACTCTATGATGATATTACAAGTGAAGATTTTTAAGTAATAAAAAATCATAAAAGCCAAGGAGAAAGTTGAGTTATCAACCTCAAACTTTCTTTTACAAATGTATGAACTAAAAAAAGATAGATTGGCCTTATAAAGGAACTTGAAGTATGTTTCTCTTGTCTTCTTCTTCAAATTTGTCCAATAACACTTGATAGTTCGTCACTTCTTAGCTTTATTGGATCTTGTTAAAGTTGTTGACACTATCATATGATTCTGTTTCGCCAGTCGCATCGGTAGGTGCCTTAGAACAAACTCCTCAGTCACTTTATCATCCCAACTATGCTTTCTTCCATGCTTCGTTTTGTTGTTGCGTTGTTGCCTAGGAGAAATATCAGCATTCCTAGCTGCAATTGCAAAACAATAATCCAACATTTCCTCTTCCTATTCCTCACCCTCCTCATAGATGTCCTCATCATCTAGATTAGCAATTTATTTGAGGACAAAGTACTACTACCACCAAATTGTAGTTGTTTGTCAGTGTTAATAGGTGTAAGAGAAGGCAAATTTTCAATATTAGAACTCACCAACTGATTACTTAAGATTGCAACTTTTATTTTCTCACCTTTCTCCTATTTATTTAAGAAAGGGTGGATCATTAAGGGTTTTAGCTCCGAATAAACCCGACTTGAATATCAACCAAATCTTCTCTTCTTATCTCAATCCTCCTCTCATTTCTAGGCCTCAAATAAATTTGCATCTTGTGTCACTAATAATATACATTTGAATTAATGATATGAATATTCTGAATTAACCGTGCTGTTTATTCAAGGTTATCTTAGATTAATAATAAGTACTAGAAGTTTTTATATTTTACACCGGCATATAAATATAATATAGAATTAAAGTACTCCCAAAAAAGTGGATTTGGATTAGTGAATTGAGTTTGTCCCTTCTTAATTGTAATGTAACAAAAGATGGGCTTTGCTTTCTATATTGATTAGTTGAAATAGTGGAGGAAATGGAGTATGATAAGTCGGTGTTGATGAATCATTCTTTCGCTGCTATGAATGAGCTGCTAAAGTTGGCCGTGATTGATGAACCTCTCTGGGTCAGAAGCTTGGATGGAAGTGTAGAGACACTAAATGTTGAGGAATATGCCCGATCATTCACCCAATTTAATTGCATCAAATCTAGAGATTTCATTACGGAAGCCACAAGAGCATCTCGTAGAATGATTAATAATGGAGATATTGATGGATAAGGTACGTAGGTTCTCCATCCATCCTATATTCAGTGCTTTTCTTCCCCTTTTCATATGTTTGACATATTTCTTTGATTTTTGCTTCAGTTGTGCTGCAATCACTTGTTGCATACTTTTTTTATCAATAAAAAATAATTTTAGATTCATGAAAACAAGTATGATGTGTTGACCAAATTATTTTCTAACCTTCCAATGTATATGTTTTTCTACATGTAGAATCTATGGATGGAGATGTTCCCATGCATTATCGGAAAAACATCTACTGTTGATGTGATTTCAACTGGTATAGGTGGAAGCAAGAGTGGTATTCTACAATTGGTATTTCTTTTTTATCATTATTTATTATTTTTCTAAGAAGTTACGCATCTCATTTATCCTATTATTCCATGCACTAAGAGTTTGAAAGTATTGATTTGCAGATTAACACTGAATTACAAATGATTTCTGATTTGGTTTCTGTTCGAGAAATAACATTTCTCCGCTATTGCCACCAACATGCTAAAGATATTTGGATTGTTGTGGATGTGTCCGTTGATATGATAACAAAGGGTGCACAACAATGTAAAATTAGGAATTGTCAGAGGCTTCCTTCTGGTTGTATTGTGCAAGACCTGCTTAATGGTTACTCCAAGGTAATTAAACTTAAACTGTCTTTTCGTTTTGCTTCCCATGTCGACCTCCATAATTTCTCTAAATTTGATCATCTATGTTGCTTAATTTGCATTAATTTTCTTCTTAGTGATTTAAGTTTTTAAAGTAAGGTCTATACACACACCGTAGTGTTTTGCTCTTTTTTGGTGGATATTGTCGGCTCATTCAATATTTAGGGTTTGTAGTATTTCTTCTCTTGACATTTGTTTCTCCTAGGCATGTTTTGAGATGGATTCAATAGGATACTGTTATGATCTCGATTGAGATCAAAATTCAATTACAGAATTTGAACAATCAACACAGCAAGTCTTTTGGGGCAATTTTCTGCTAAATATCGAAAGAGAAATATTGAACTCAAATGAATAAGAAATACTTTATATTAAAAGAAAATAAGCCAATAGTGAACTCCATTAGTGATAGAGTCTGCAGAAGAAAAAGATGAGGAGAGAATCAAATTTAGATAGATGAGAAGAGAAAGGAATTTGGGAGAGAGAAGAACATGAAGAAGGAATTGTAATTACCAGATTTCAGTTAACCTTCTCTCTTCTCTATGATGTGTATATATAACCGTTTGTCCATGTGGCACGATCTCGTCCCTTGAGCTTTATTTAAATGAAATAAATTTCGGCCCTTTAATCTTTTAATTTCCCTGTTTATGGCTTCTACTCTTTCCCGAGTTTGAATCTTGACAACAACATTTTATTAGCTAGGATTGAGATCATAACATACCCTCCGTCTTCAAATGATCCTTGTCCTCAAGGATCAGGACTAAAATCAGGGAAGATGGTGTGTGAGTGTTGGTAGTCCTCCCATGTAGCATCTTCAGGAGGAAGGTTTGACCATTGAACTAACACCTTTACAGTAGAAACATTGTTCGGCTTAACCATTTGCCTTTCCAGAATGGCAACTGGTTGCACGATGAACTAACCATCAACTCCAGTGCTAGGCCGAGATGGCTAAACCACTACAGGATTTCCCACTTTCTTTTTGAGTAATGAGACATGGAAAACAAGGTGGACCTTAGATTCAGGTGGTAATGCTGGTTTGTAAGCCACGTTACCAATCCTAGCAATAACCAGATAGGGACCATAGTATTTAGAGTTGAGCTTAAGGTTCCTCCTTAGTGCTAATGATGTTTGTATGTATGGCTGCAACTTCAAATATACTGAATCTCCCAATGCAAACTCTCCATCAATCCTTCAATTATCAACAAAGAACTTCATCCTAGCTTGAGCTCCATGTAAGTTATCCTTGAGTAATTGTAAATATTGTTGCTTCCGCATGATCACATCTTCAGCAGTTGCACTACATTTTCTAATAAAGGTGTGATACATAGCTGAGGGGGTGTATACCCATTAAAAGCTTCAAAAAGGGTACACTTCAACCCTGTATGAAAATTAGTATTATACCACCAATCAGCTGCTGATAGACATTGTTTCCACTGGTTAGTGCTTGCCACCATGCATCTTAAGTAGTTTTCTAAGTCCTTGTTAACCCTTTCTGTTTGGCCATCACTTTGAGGGTGATAGGCAGAGCTATAATGAAGTTGAGGGCCCAGTAAGTTGAATAAATCTCACCAAAAGTTGCTCAAAAACACCTTGTCCCTATCAGCCACAATAGACTCCGGAGTGCCATGTAGGCTATGTATCCTCTTCCAAAAGATGAAAGCAACAGTAACATTAGTATAGGGATGTGATAGTGCTATGAAGTGGGCATACTTAGTAAATCTGTCAATCACCACTAATATGTCATCTTTAGACTTAGACTTGGGAAGACCTTCCACAAAGTCCATACTGATGTGGCACCATGCTTGATTTGGAACAAGTAAGGGTTGCAACAATCCTGGATAAGCTGCATTATCATCCTTATTCCTATGGCATACATCACAACTGAACAGATAATCATTAACCATAAGCTTCATCTTTGGCCAATAGAAGAGTTGTGATAGCCTTTTCAATGTACCTAACTGACCAGAATGACCACCAAGGGGAGTATCATGAAAGGAAGAAATAAGTTATTGTCGGAGAGTTCCGTGAGATCCTACATATACCTTGCCCTTCTTCCGTAGTATTCTAGCTGATTAGTGCCATAAATTGGGTCCATAAGAATCTACTGCTAGTAGTGTAAGAATGTCCTGGACATAAGCATCCTCTACATAGCTCCCAATAATCTCTTGTATCCAAGCTGGAGTGCAACTGCTTATGGCCATTAAATTCCCAGTAGCTTTATCATCCAAAGGATCCAGCCCTTCTTGTTGCCTAGACAAGGCATCAACAACTCTATTTTCTGCACCTCTCTTGTATTAAACCTCGTAATCAAGCCCCAATAGCTTGGTTAAACCCTTCTGCTGAATAGTTGAGGTTGCCTTTTGTTCCAGTAGATACTTTAAGTATGATGGTCCGTCCGCTACACGAAGTTCTTGAAATGGAGATAGTGTCTCCACTTATCCACACCACTTAACAAAGCCATGTACTCCTTCTCAGCCTCGGTGCTTAGGTTTCAACATCTTATTAAAATAAACAATTGGTCTTCTCTTCTACATAAGTACTGCACCAATGCCTCCATGACTGGCATCAGTCTCAATGATAAACTACCGTGAATAGTCAGGAAGTGCGAGCACATGTGTGGTGCGCATAACTGTTTTAAGGGCTTCAAATGCTAGTCCTGCCTCTGGATTCCATTTGAAGGCTCTTTTTTTAACAAATTAGTGAGGGGCCTACTGATAGTACCATAATTAACAACATACTTCCTGTAGTAGCCAGTAATACCAAGGAATCCTTTGAGTGCTTTGAGTGTTTTTGGTCTAGGCCACTCGACCATTGCTCTAATTTTGAGAGGATCAGTAGCTGCACCTTCCCTGGTAATAACATGCCCCAAGTACTCCACTTGTGGTGGGCCAAATGAACACTTTGTTCTCTTAGCATAGAGTGAATGTCTCTTGAGGATCTCAAACACAACTTTCAAGTGTTGCACATGATCATTCACTGTTAAACTATACACAAGTATATCATGAAAGAATACTAGGACAAATTTTTGCAAGAAAGGTTGGAAAACCTGGTTCATAAGGTCTTGGAAGGTAGATGGAGCATTGGTGAGGCCAAAATGCATCACCCTAAACTCATAATGTCCGACATGAGTCCTGAAAGCAGTCTTGAACACATCCCCCCTTTCATCCTTATCTGATGGTAGCCTGCTCTGAAATCAACTTTGGAGAAAATTACTGCACCACACAAATTATCTAAGAGATCATCCACTATAGGGATGAGGTACTTATCCTTAATGGTGATGCATTAAGGCCCGTATAATCAACACAGAATCTCCAAGTACTGTCCTTCTTCTTGACTAGTAAGGCTTGTGAAGAGAAGGGAGATTGACTAGGCTGAATCACTCCACTGGTAAGCATCTCTTTTACTTGTTTCTCTAACTCATCTTTCTGGTTGTAATTGTATCTATAGGGTCTCATATTAACTGGCATGGCCCCAAGCTTTAGTGGGATGGCATAATCTAATGATAACAGATGTGGTAGGGATGTAGGTTCAGCAAACACCTCGACATACTGAACTATCACCTCTTGTACTGCAGCATCAAGAGGGTCTTCACTTGCATTCGACATCATGCTCATCATGAACAAGCAAGCAATAAGAGCATGTCCTTTCTTCAGCATTCGACTCATGGAACCACTACTAAGCATCTCCAAACTGCCTTATACTAGAACTGGAAAAACTTGTTTGTTAGGCTTCCTTCCAATAATAACACATCTTTTTATATGATCAAACGTGGTGGGGTTGTGCCTTTTCATCCGGTCATTACCAAGTACCAAATCACAACCTCCTAAAGGAATGATGAATAGGTCTTCCATAAATGTTCTCCCCTGTATTTTCCATAAAAAAACTTTGCAATAGGATGTGCACATCACATAGTTGCCTTATGCCACAGTCAGTCTCATAGGAGGGCAATAACTGGATTGATGCCCCGTAGCTTGGACAGTGTGCTCATCTATGAATCTCTGAACCAATCAATATAGATAGTTGCCTCTTCTTCACAGTACCACCCATTAAAATAGTGTTTTCTCCTTGATTATGACATGTCAAGGCATCCAGGCACACAACTTGTTGAATCTCTTGTTCTGTTACTCCTTCTATCATCACATCAGGTGGTTCATCTCCTTCTTAGGGAGTGGTAATTTCATTCATGTCAATTTCAGCTTCTATTTCCCCTATAAAACAATTTAGTTGCTTCTTTTACGGACATGACCAGGCCCATACTTTTCTTTACACATGAAGCACAAATGATTAATTTTCCTATACTCATACACCTCCTGACTAAGTCAAAATTTAGTGTTCTTAACAACAGCGTTAGCAGGCCCTTTATTAACAATCGTATTAGTCACAGGTTGAGCAGATCTCGTGCATCCTAGCCTTTTCAATGGCTATCTTCAATGTAGTAAGTTTAAACAGCTTGACAGCAAACCTGATTTACTTTTTCAATGCTCCTATGAAGCTAGATAGGAAGTGAGCTTCATTTAGTGCAATATTTCAAATGAGCATCTGAGCCTTAAGGACCTCAAATCTCCCAAGGAATTCATCAACAGAACCTACTTGGATAAATTTATTGAATTCCTCCACCACATCTTCCAATAGTATGTCACCAAAACGACTGATCAGTTCCTCCTTGAACTCGATCCAAGTCACTAGCCCTCTACTCAACACCAACGACTAATTCATACCTCAGCCAATCCATTTAAATAAAAAACAGCAGATTCCACATTATGTTCATCAAGTATTCTATATTGAACAAAGTATTTCTCGCATTTTCGGATCCATACCTTAGGTTCCTCACCTTTAAAAGAGGGCAATTCCCATTTCGGTGGAAGGATAGGAGTTTGTTGGGGCCGATTTCTGTTATCCTGAACTGGAATTGGAAGTAACCCTCCTCCAATATTTGGACCACCAGGAGCTTTTTCTAATGCACCCAACTTGTCTAGAATAAGCTCCAACGTGCCTTGAATTCCAACTTGTGTATTGCGTGCCTCTTGTTGAGAACTCAACAGATCTTTCATAATTTCTTCATGACGAGTGAGCTTTACCTCAGTTACCTTCCAGCGAGTCCCTTCTGCCATTTCTTCCCCACATGTCGCACAATCGATGCTCTGATACCAATTGTTATGATCTCAATCGAGATCAAAATCCAATTACAGAATTTAAACAATCAACACAACAAGTTTTTTTTGGGTAATTTTCTGCTATATATCGAAAGAGAATATTGAACTCAAATGAACAAGAAATACTATCTATTAAAAGAAAACAAGCTAATAGTGAACTCCACTAGTGAAGAAAAGAAAAAGATGAGGAGAGAATCAAATTTAGATAGATGAAAAGAGAAAGGAATTTGGGAGAGAGAAGAATACGAGGAAGGAATTGGAATTACTAGATTTCAGTTAGCCTTCTCTCTCCTCTGTGATGTGTATATATAACCGTCTGTCCATGTGGCACGATCTCGTCCCTTGAGCTTTATTTAAATGAAATAAATCTCAACCCTTCAATCTTTTAATTTCCCTGTTAATGGCTTATACTCTTTCCCGAGTTTGAATCTTGATAACAACATTTTATTATGTAACACCCCAGAAATTTTTTGAGCTAAGACTCGAACCATCCTTCATTGTGAGTAGGTTTTTACCGAGGAATTTAAAATTTCTTAAGTGTTAAGGTTACTAGATGTAGCACCTTGAGTTCCAAAAAGAACTAAATTGGAAAGAGCAAAATCTGAAATTTTGCAAGTTATGTTTAAGTTATGAGTTTTGGGTCAACTTCAAATAACCATAACTCTCAGTACAGGATGATTTAGGTGGGCTACAAGATAGATTATGAAAGGTATTTGAATTATCTTTCCAACGCCACCGAGTTTGCTAAGTTTCGAGGTCGGATGAGTGAGTTATGCCCTTTTAAAGTCAGGCTGTCCAGTTAAGGAAAGT
>JAJONR010011738.1:0-27113 GCA_029582245.1 Solanum etuberosum | reverse complement strand
TATATATATATATATATTTATATATATATATATATTTAAAAAAAAAAAAAAAAAAGAGATAGAGAGAGAGTATTATTGTGAAACAATAGCAATGTGTAAAGAAGAAACGCAAAAAGAAAGAAGTTTTCTTTATTTGTTGAAGTGTTCCAATAAATACTACAAAACCTTTATTTATTTTTATATGGAGGAATATCAAAAGATACTATGTATACAACTACTTACTATTTGGGGGTTATGAATTGTGATTGGTATTTTAAAAAGGGGAGCATTTTACTTAGTATGGGATAAAGTGTAAGCCTTGAGGTGATGGTATAAGTTTTATGAATTTTTAAATTTTAAATTTATGATATAGTAAAATAATATAATCATATAAAATTATAAAAATACACCAATAGTTTAAAATAATTAAAAATATGATTAAGAAAACTTATTTATGATATAGTAAAATAATATAATCATATAAAATTATAAAAATACACCAAAAGTTTAAAATAATTAAAAATATGATTAAGAAAACTTGTAGAAAATAAAATTTCTAACATGACTTTATAGATATAAATAATGTAATAAAAAAAATATATGGACACATATTGATTCGAATCTCTTACCTTTCAAATAATTAAAGAATCATTATTTCTAAAAATACATTACTATCATACTATGTAATTTACCTTCCAAAAAGAAAATAATGAATAAAACTTTTAGTATTATAATAAAGGTACCACTCCATCATGAATTAAAAAAAAAATATTTTTAAAAAGCGAGAAAATAAAATATGATAATTTTGAGACACATGACAAAAACATGAAATCCAATGATAAGTGGGGATGTAAAGTTTTGTTATGTATTTTTAAAAGAAATGTTAAATAATAATCACCCCCACGAATTACCAAATAGTAAATATGCGATATAAAAACTTGTTATTGGAGTTATTCTCAATCTGCTTATTTCTATAGATGTAAAACCACTATTAAGTATCATTAATTATTAAAAAAAATATGAGGGTCAACAATGTTAACAAAAGAATTTAACACGTGATTTGTGTAAAATTTATTAGATGAGCCTCAAATGTTGGATATTGAGTGTGTTTAGAGCGTACAGTGGGACACTTAGAGTATAAATTTCATAAAACTAAATTACACGAATGAGTCTCGAGGCGTTTTTTCAAATACCCGCCTCGGGATAAGCCCGAAACGAGTCTCAACATTGCCTATTAAAACACCAGTTATGATAATGATGGATTGTGAGAGTAATGAAATAAAAATTAAGTTATTCCTCTAAGGGGTCGTTCAATAGAGTATATAAAAATAATAATAAATAAAGTATATTAATAATGCTTATAATGTTAGTGACAAACACTACCGTATAAAATAGAATAAAGAATATAATACATAAGCATGACAATTAATTGTCCCATAAAATTAAAGATCTAAATCGTCTTAATTAAGAATGCAAATGGATATTCAGTCTTAATTTTTCCATGATAAACATAAATAAATTTAGTAGTCATATTATGTAGAAGGAGAAAGGTTTACGGATAGTGACGATTCAAATCGTATGGGACAATTAATTGGCATGCTTATATATATATGTTATGTATTCTTTATTCGATTTAGGGTTTGTAAACGACAATAATATCATATTCAGTATTTTCAAATATAAAATTGACACTGATATTATATTATTGTAATAGAACATAAATGTAATCAACTGAAATATCATTTGAAAGAAAAAATATTAGGTCAAAAAGTTTAAAATTTGAATAGTTAAATCAATTTATATTTTTATAAATTACTCTCTCCGTTTACTTAAGCTTATTAGGACTTGACAAACTCATTAAAAAAATAATGATTGACATGGTTATTTTACCATATTACTCATATTAATTGATTTTTATAAGTATTAGGTCTTGGAAAATGATTAAGGAAATAAGTAATTAATGATAAGGATAAAACACAAAAATGATTATTTTTTTCTTGAAATGTTAACAGTGACGAGTAAAAAAATAATAATTAAATAGTGGACAAGTAAAAGTAAACAGATGAAGTATTAAAGTTACGTAGAATAATAGTGTTATCAATAAAATAATATTAGCAATTTTAAATTATTCTAAAAAATAATTGATCAAAATATGATTGTTATGCCATATGCATGACCTAAATTTATGTGACTGGAAGTCAACGCACAATTTAATCTGAGTAAATTAAATTCATAGGAAAATGTACGCAAATCTCATCCATTTATCCTGAATCATAATTGCGGAAGCCCTAGGAAATCCCCATCATTTAAGTATTAACGACAAAAATCCGAATAATATTTAAATCAACGCATTTCATCTTAAACGAAAAATTATGAAAGTAATAAAGTTTCATTCATACGTGTCACATGAGTAACCACAATTTACAAAATAAAAGAATAACTATTGTTTATGTAACATATATTATACGAAATGAAATAATCTATCGAGATAAGTCTTGATAACTTGAAAGAACAAATGTAATAAGTTCTTACGATTATAAGTACGAAGCACACCAAAAAAGGACAGAGATAATGTAAAACTACTTTAGATATGTGACACGTGTTGCTTAACATTTATCTCTAATAACAAAATATGAATGGCCAAAAGGTTGGTATTTATGTTAATTGTTTCCCAAAATAAAGTGGAATACGATTTAAAGAAATCATAGAATATATGATTGCAGATATAAGAAATGAAACATTTGTATCACCTCATAATAAAGACATTTGAAATGTTATAATACTATTTTAGGTAACCCGAATCACCTAAGAATTTCTGAAACGTCGATCATGGTATCTGACATGCAGTTTCGGTCCACATAGGAATCACCTAGCCTTTAAGTACATCAATTCGGCCACTCATGGACCGACGTGTAACAATCACTTTACGAAAAAGTAAATTCGGTTCACTCATGGAACCCATCGAAAAATAGTTAATGTATCAGGTGTGGTATCTGAGTCAACCGTTAATATGTACCGACGTGATACCCGAGCCAACCATATATAGATATTTCTTATCAGATGTGGTACCCGAGCCAACCGTTAATATATATCAGGTGTGTTGCCTGAGCCAACAGAGAGATATCATGTACCAGTTGTGGTACCCAAGTCAACCGTTAATATATACCGACATGGTACCTGAGTCAACCATATATAGATATTTTGTACCAGGTGTGGTACCTGAGTCAACCGCTAGTATATATCAAGTGTGGTATCAGAGCCAACCAGCAACCACACATCACAATCACAACCTCATAATCATAATGAATACAAATCACACTTGTACACCAAGTAAACACATTCATCGCATGCAATTAATAATAATAATAATATCTTTCAATTTATGCTCCTTCCATTTCCTTAGTCATACGTTACACATGTAATACTAATAAAGCAACTAGCAAACACATATATCTTAAATGGAAGTCAAACAACCATCACTTACCAAAAAAATTATTTCCCAAACATTTTTTGCTAAAAAGTCGATTACCCACAGTTCACCTTTTTCAGGATAACACACAATAGTCATCATAAGGTCAACATTATCTAATCAAGTCAATTATCATCCTAATAACAACCAACCGCACATTCAACCATCCAGACTCCTTGTCTGAAGGCCTATACATGTAAACTCCCGACAATTCACAAGGTATTATGCAATTAAAGATAGGTCTAACTACTCAGTTAAGCCTAGCATATTCTAAACACGAGCTTTTAGTTTAGTGGGGTGAATCCTAACGGATGTAGATCAAAATTTCAAGGATTTTAGCCTTCCTTACATAAAATTTCCTCCTCTCTCCTATCTCCAAGCTTGAAGCAGTTTAGGAGAATTTTTGGAGTAGTCCTAGTCTATTTTACCGCTGAAGAAGGGGAGAAATATTAAAAGAATGTGTATTTTTGAGTTTATGTCCCGTCTGACTCGCTATAGCGGTTGGCACTGGTGACGTTTCCATAACATAAATATTCTCTCTATAGATGAATTACGTTAACCCAGGTCAATTTCATATTCCAAAATTTTTATCATGTCACCCCAATTTAAAATTAATAACGTATTTTAAAAAATTCCTAAAATTTCACACGAGGTGCATTTAAAAACGACAGAACAAGTCGTTACAATCACTTATTTATCTTATTTTTCAAATTTATCGCTCGTGAGTTATTATTGTATTGCTAGTTAAGTTGTCACGACCCGAGACTACACCCTGGACGTGACCGGCACTCGAGAACCATTGCTGGTCCCCAAACGAACCCTCATATTGGCTGACTACAAGCGGAAGACTAATGCATGCCTACTAAAGCTTAAAACTGAATTAAATTCAATAACTCAACTTTTAAATAGTCTGAACAATACTCAATAGACGAACTCAGAGTTGTAAAAACAACTCAAAGAAGATACATACTGAAAACTACTCAAATTTGTCTATCTATGAAGCCTCTACTATTACAGAAGGATATCGGGACAAAACCCACGACATCTCAAAACCTACTAACTGCAGGGTAAAGGTGACGTCCTCCGGAATATAATAAGGCTCACAAAAGCTGACTGGAACTGCTAGTACAATCAACGAAGCTTCTGTTGATGACCCTGAATACCTGTATCTGCATCATAAAATGATGCAGGCCAAATGGCGTCAGTACATGGAATGTACGAACATGTATGGGGAATTCTAAAACATAAACATAAGCTTGAACTGATGGAAAAGAAACATACTTACCTCTTCTCAACTCACTCAACTAAACTAAACTCAATGAAACATAGTTCAACTCAACTCAGAGAAAATAGGGCTCAACTCAATAATAAGATACTCAACTTAATGAAACATAGTTTAACTCAACTCAGAGAAAATATGGCTCAACTATATAATAAGATACTTAACTCAGGATACTCAACTCTGGATAAACCAACAATAAAAGATGCAATATTTGAAAAACTTTTAAAACAGTAGATAACAACTCAATGTATTGAAGAATACAATAATAACTCAGCTTGTATATATAAAAATATAATATAACTATGTGGGAGATTCTCTAACCGACAACCATCACTATGAACCATGTGATGATACAGTGTCTAGACCACGCTGCCAGAACTTTCCTATATTTTGTTGGGGTATAGAACCTACTACTAAGTGGATCCACTAGTCTATGCTAAAAAGCAATAAGGAATCATCTAAAAAGTACGACACTTTCTACCCACGTTGGCTATATGATTTATGGGGGCTGTGAGTTGTCAGAACTCTCCCCCATATCGGTGTTCAATACTACTCCCAAAATATAACTAGCTCATATGTTTAAAAACATAACTCTTTCTATGTTTTGAGATTATTACTCAAAAATCTTTCTCTTAAAAGAGATGGTACTCAAACTGCTCAAAACTCTTTTGGAAATCTCAGTTTCCTCCTCTTTTAAATGTGAAAACATTACTCTTGAGAATACTTAGTTCCCATATATTCATTTTGAAAAAAAATGAACTCAACTCTACTCTTTCTCAAACTCAAGTGCTCAAGTCTTAAAACAAGTTTAAAGTGATTGTAAAAGACTTCTCAAAATAGGGTTCATGCCGAATTATGGGCTTTAACGACTCAATTCAAGGTTTTCAATAACCATACATAGAACTCAATACTCAGAACTCCACAACTCTAGAACTTCAGTGATACTACTCATTTCAAGAATGCTCAACTCAGAGGGTTCATGCGGAATTATGGGCATGAACAACTCAACTCAAGCACTTCATGATACTACTCAATTCAAGAATGCTCAATTCATAGGGTTCATGCGGAATTATGGGAATGAAAACTCAACTCAAGGACCTTCATGGGTAACACGTAACAGTGCCATGATTAGGAATATAATCTCAAGGGGTTAGGAACTCAATACTCAAGACTTAGAACTTGAAGATACTACTCTTCTCAAAGATACCCAACTTATGGAGTTCATGCGGAATTTATGGGCATGAACAACTGGACTTAAGGGTTTACATAACAATATGAAACTCATGTATACGACTCTTCTCATTCTCATACTTACTTCCTTAAAACTTAGCTCAAATCGATAGTTGATCTCAAAGGATTCACGATTTAACTCAAAAACTTTCTTGAACTGTTCTCTTAACTCTTTCTTGAATTTAAATTATGAATTCAAGACTTATGATTCATGATATGAAAGGTCTCGATGATAATGTAGACTCATGAATACATTCTCCTCATTCTCATACTCACTTACTCGAGTCTTGATAAAAGTTATTAGAAGTTGTAGAAGACTCCTCAAAAAGACTCAAAGGGACTTTCTCAAAATATTCGAAAGAACTCTCAAGACTTGACTCTTAACTATACCTTGAATTTGAATTATGAATTCAAGGTTATGATTCATGTTATGAATGATTTCTAGGTGTTTAGAAGTAGTTTAGAATCAATAGGGGTTGAAGGGACCCTTTTAAAGAACTCAGACGGGTAAAACGACAGAGAAGGGGTGGGGGAAGGCGACCCTGGCGCAGGGCGCCAACCCTCTACCTACATACACTCTCTGCTGGCGCAATGGTGGGGCGGCGCGCCATCCCATTCCCAAAAAACCCCGACGAATTTCTTTGCTCGTTTTCTCACCCTAGTTCGCCTAGATTCGAATGATTTCTTCCCCACTCACTTTAGATTCGAATACCCAACCTAAGTATACACTAATCTACTCAAAACAACCCTCAAATCACTAACTTTCATCTCAAGAATTCCTCAAAACTTCAACAAAACAAGATTTAGAATGAAATTTCAAGAACACTTATCAAGAACTTATCAAGAACTTAAATTGCTCAATATTTATGGATAGATTCGCAAAAGAAACTCATGATTGGCGTGTGGGTGAACGAACCCAACACTATTAAAGCTTACATACCTCAAAGAACTAGCTTCTTGGCGAAATCTTGAATTTCTTGAACGAACGCTTGAAACTTTGAACTTTTTCTCCTCTTGAATCTTCTCTCTATAATCCTAAATGCTTTTGTGGATGAATGAAACTGATTCTAATCAGTTTAGACCCTTAATTGGGTGTAATTCGCGTTTAATAAGTGGGGGTAAGGAAAAAACTAAAATACCTCTTCTATTTTCGGGTAACTTTCCTTAAATGGACAGCCTGACTTCAAAAGGACATATCTCCCTCATACAAGCTCGAAAATTAGCAAACTCGATGGCGTTGGAAAGAGGACTCATAGATTTTTCATTTAATATCTTATGGGTCTCCTAACTCATCCTGTACTAAAAGTTATGATCGTTTGAAGTTGACCTAAAACTTAAAAGAACTAAGGAATGACTTGAATGAATTCTCTTTAATATTTTTTGGAACTCAAGGTGTTATATCTAGTGACCTGTCCTTAATACTTAAGAAATTTTAAATTTCTAGGTAAAATCCTACTCACAACAAAGAAGGGTTCGAGTCTTAGTTTAAAAGTTTTTGAGGTGTTACATAAGTTGTGCTTTTGGTTAGCCATATATATTGCTTATATATTAGAGTTTAATATAGATAGAAATTGACACTCAGAAGACAAATGGTACATTGTGCATGGGAAAGTAAGATATGCAAAGTTAAAACTTCTTTTGCCATTATGGTACAATTCTACGTCATATGTTTCTCCTATAAAGGCCTAAAACTACTTATATGATACATTAACATAGAATTCTCGATAGCAATGTGTACTTTATATATCTTATTGATAAGACTTTTAGGTTTTTGTGTTAATCATTCAAGTTAAGTATTCATAATGTTTCACATAACCGTAAGTATCTTTATTTGAAATTCTTAAAACTCATATCTTATATGATACATTAACATAGAATTCTCGATAACTATGTATACTTTATATATCTTATTGATAAAACTTATAGATTTTTATATTAATCATTCAAGTCAAGTATTCATAATGTTTAGCATAACCGTAAGTGTCTTTATTTGAAATTCTTAAAAGTCATATGATATATTTGCCATCTGTTATAAATGAGAATAATTTATCATAGTATAGTCACACTTATTTATTTGATCACATAACGACATAGCCATAAGATAAAATAAAGAACTAGCACTTGAATAGCTAGATATCATGCTTAAAGAAGTTAACTGATAAATGAAGATTTCTATATATATATAAAAAGTAAGTGAACAAGAGAATGCTCTTGGCGCATGTTTTGCTCCATTTGCTAATGCGCACCAAGCTTCATTATAATGGAGAAACGAGGCTGAGGAAGACTACAAAAGGAGGAATGAATAGAGGAAACAACAAGGAAAGCTTATACACCACCTACGGGAGGATCAAGTGAAGTGTATCAAGAATGAGGAAGGCAAAATGTTGGTGGAAGAAGAGACCTTCATCAAGCAAAGATGACAAGCATACTTCCACAAACTATTAAATGAAAGACGGAATACAGACATTGTGTTGCGTGAATTGATTCACTCTAAAAGACTTCAGAACTTTGGATATTGTAGGTGTTTTAAGATTGAGTAGGTTAAATGTGTTATTAGTAGGATGAGTATGATGAAATAGAGGCTTGTCTCTAGAGCCTTGTATGATAATAAAAGTACCACCAAAACTTAAAGGTAAGTTTTATAGAGTGGTAGTTAGACCGTCCCTGTTGTATAGGTTAGAGTAGTGGCTAGTCAAAAACTCACACGCTCAAAAGATACATGTTGCAGAGATGAAGATGTTGAGAAAGATGTGTGATTATACTAAGAGTGACAAGATTAGGAAATAGGTTATCCGAGAGAAGGTGAGAGTGACTTTTGTGTCGGACAAGATGAGGGAAGCGAGATTGAGATGGTTTGAGCATATGCAAAGAAGGTGCGTTGATGCCCCAATGAAGAGGTGTGAGAGATTGGTTGTAAAGGTTACACAGAGGGGTAGAAGTAGACAATATAAGTATTGGGAAGGGGTGATTAGACATGACATGATGCAAATTCACATTGTCGAGGACATGACTCTAGATAGGAAGGAGTGAGGTTCGCGTATTAGTATAGAATGTTAGTAGAGGTAAAGTGTTATCTTGCCTTGCACAAGTGTAGGCTTGTTAGTGTCGGCCATAGTACTAGTCGTACCCTGGTAGTTCTTGTCATATGTTGTTTATTGTATCTATCTCGATTATCATACTAGTTTGTGTTGCTATTGTCTCTTTCTTGTAGACTTAACACTATTTTTCTTATTAATTGCTATGCTTTGGGCATTGTTTTCTTTTTATTATACTTGGGTTCAATGTATTTGAGCAGATGATCTTTTGGAAACAGTCTGGAACAGTATGGAAACAACCTCTCTACCTCCACGAGATAGTTGTAAATTTTACGTACACTTTATTCTCCCCAGACCCACTTAAATGAAATTTTACTGAATATATTGTTATTGTTGTTGTAATTTAATTTTAGGTATTCCCATGTATGTAAAATTCCAAAAGACGCACACATACAACATTTCCCATAAATAATAAAAATTGATATTTTTTCCTCTTTTTCATTAGATACACATACATATATGGTTATATATAATATACACATATATATACTCTTTTCATCATTCATTTATTTTTCATAACATGAAAAATAATTACGTATTTTTTGAATAAGAATTAAAATTCGAAATGCTATTTATACATTTTTTTTTAAAAAAAAGTGAGAACCTTGTAAACATATAGCCAATTAAAAAAGTTGTTATGACTATAAAAATAGAAATCAATTTTATAATAATAAGGTTCTCAATATTATTTTATATTCAAATAAATTTTAAAACTAATTTAAACAAAATTTCACTAATAAAAATCAAACTCAAAAAAAATTATATACATAACAGACACTGACACACAACCACACACAAAGAAATGCAAAAATAGAAACTTAATACACATTATATTAAAATAAACATTGTTAGAAAAAATGTTGATATTAATGAACTTAAGTTAAATTAAATAATAAGATAATTTAAAATTAATAAAATTATAGGTGAAAACATAACAAAAATAAAATAAAATATATAAAAATGTATTACATGAATGAGAATTGAAAAAAGTTACTGCATCTAATATTTGATTATTTTTTTTACAAATGATGTGGCGCAGAGCGGAGCGTGATAAAAACAACAGATTATAGAATAGAGCAGAGCACTCTTAGTGGGTTTGTGTGAATTTGCCCTACAACCGTCTCGTCCATTTGCCATCCCTACGAGAATGCAATAATGTAAATAAAAATGGGTTGTATGCCTCTCTTTACATGAGTTTCGAACATGTTGGTGTTAGTTTCAAATAAGAAATAAATTACTTTATTTGTACTATTTACGTGACACATTTTTCTTCCAATTTTATTCGAAAAAGTGTGACACTATTTTAGTTTTGGAATTATATGATCTTATCATCCATATTTTATCTTAATTCGTGAATAGTTTTCATAGCAAATATTCAACATCAATGTAAGAAAAAGAAAACGAAACAAAACAAATTTAACTCACCTCAATTCGTGAATAATTTTTCAGCTAAATTTAAATGGGAAAAGTGCCTAATATATCTCTTAATTTTTCAATTTAGAGTTAATATACCACTTACTATAAACATGAATCACATATATCCTTACTGTTACTTAAATAACCCAGATATACCCTTTTGGTCTAAGGAAGTGAATACATTAATTATTTTGGAAAAGTGGTCTGATATACCTCTCAACTTTGTCATTTAGAGCTGATATACTCATCGTTATGAAAGTGGTTCATATATACCCAGTGTTATACAAATGACTCACATATACCCTTTTCCTCTAACAGAGGAGAAAAAGTTAATTTTAATTTAATTTTTTAATTATTTTTTTGAAAAAAATATAACCCATATGGCGTATATGGATTATACCCACACATAATTTTTTTTGATTTTTTTGTTTCAACGACTAATTTAAATTTATTATTTTGATGGTCAAATTTATTTATGTTTCATTAATTTTCTTGAAAAATTTATCATACATTCCCCATTTTTTTTTTACAAATACAAAAACTAAATTACAATATAGCCGCAAAAAATAGTTTTAAATTTTTTCTTTACACTAAAGAATGAAAGAAAAAAAGAATAAGAAATTCGAATAATGATAATCAAAGAAGTCAAAAATAATTTTTGTATAAAAAAGATTAAAATATACCTTGGACTTTGCTAGAAGGATCATATATATATATACCCCTACATGAATTTTTAAAAATTTAAAGTCAAAGAAACAAATTTAAAACTATTGTTTTCACTTCTATTAGATGAAGGGTATATGTGAGCACTTTTTGTAACGATAAGGGTATATTTGAGCCACTTTCATAACGAGAGATATATCAACTCTAAATGACAAAGTTAAGGGGTATATCAAGCCCTTTTCCCAATTTTTAAAAAAATAATAATAATAATTTTCTGGATTTATTGTTTTGATGGTCAAATTTATTTTTCACTCATTTTCTTGCAAAATTATCATAGATGCCCCAATTTTTATTTTTTTTACAGATACAAAAATAAACTACAATATAGCCGCAAAATATTTAGTTTTAATTAATTTATTTTTTACCTTTTCTCTTTTTTCATTCACTCTTTCTTCTTTTTATTTCTCATATTTTTACACTAACAAATGAAAGAAAAAAAATTTAAATAAGAGTAAAGCTCAAATAATGATAAACAAATAGACCTATACAAGAGATATTTAAAACTCAAATTAACCGTTGAATAAAAAAATTCAAAAAGAAAAATCACGTGTAAGAAAGATCAAATATATGCTGAACTTTGCTAGAAGGATCATATATAACCCTACATGGATTTTTTTAAAATAATAATAAATAAATTTAAAATTATTATTTTTACTTCCATTAGATAAAAAAGTATGTATAAGTTACTTTTGTAATGGTAAAAATATATAAGGTATTTTTGTAGAAGTATGAATAAATGGAAACCATTTTTATAACGAGGCATATATTATACCCTTTTCCCAATTTAAATTAACTAACTTTGATGCATGTGCAAGTGCTTTCTAACAAAGAATTTAGTCATATTAATCTTTGAAGAGTAAATCGTTGAGAACATACCGTGCGTGTCAAAACTGAGCCTAACTATAAGTTATCCGTCCAGAATTTTAAGGGTTGGATTCAAGATAATTTGAATTGGGTTTAATCTCAACTCATTCAAGTTTCAACCTATTTTAAGAGAATCCTCAATTAAGCCCAATTTAATCTTCAATTTCAATCTATTTTAAGATTCTTTATTTGCATTGATGTAATGTATACTCCTATATTGAAGGTATGAATTACTATCTATTTTATATCTTTTAGGATTTATCTATCAATTTGTAACTTCTTTTTAAAAACTTTCTTAAGTTGAAATTCAAATTGTGGTTATAAAACTTAAATAACAATATATTAAAATTATTGAGATTAAGCGGGTCAAATTGGGCGGGTCAAGACCCAACCCGTTTTAAGCCCATTTGAGACCAAAGTAAACTTGGATGGGTCAGGACCCAACCCATTTTCTATTTCAACCCATTTTAATATCTTCAATTTCAACGTTACCCGCTCATTGACACCCCTGGAACGTACCTTCGAAGAGTAAAAGGAATGACAATTAATAAGTTATATCAAAAGTATAATGGTAAATAGTTTCGGGCCTCTAAAAGATCATAGTTTCACAAGTGTAAAAACAATACTTTTGCACTATAAGAAGGAAATCATTTAGCACAACAGGGTGGGGTGGGGGCACAAACAAATTCAAAAAATGATATTATTCTTTGTTTGAGCCGAGGTCTTATCGGAAATAACCTCTCTACATCACATGTCTTATTGAAAACGGCCTCTCTACATCACATCTGAGGTAGGTCTTATCGGAAACAACGCTCTGTACTACCCTCCACAGACTCCACTGTGTGGGGCTACACCGGGTATGTTGGTGTTTCATGTTTGAATTATTCTTGTTAGAAGAAAAGGTCGTATTATGTTAACTAAAAGAGGAAGAAAATCTGCACTTCCATCTCACTATCCAGTGAAGAAGACACCAAATGCTATTATTCTTTCTACTAAGTGCAATATGAACAAATATTAATAAGTTGAAATCAGACACCAAAACAAATATTATTCAAACATCTTACTAGTCATTTACTTACCTTTCACATCATTTTGGGAAGACTCTAACAAAGAGCAAATTCTGATGACGTGGACTCGGAAATTCTTCGATGTCAAAATTAGCTGATTCTTGTTGTTCTTCCAGGAATATAATTCTCATCCCTACCTCCTTGATACTGAAACGCGTTTTAGCTTCTCCCACACTGGCTGAAACCTCTATAACATCACCGGGTTGCAATGAGTTTCCGATATCCCAATAACTTAACCACGTCATCCGCTCTTGATCACCTTCAGGAATACCTATGAACAAAGGCTCTTGCTTCCAATTCATTATTCGCGACAAGTTAGTGATTGAAATGCATGGTAAAAATCCCTCGGATACAATTTCCTTACTCTCTGAACATGTATACACAAAGCAAAAACTTAAACCACGAATTTGATGATTAACCGGCACCATAAATGATGAATGGAAAGGCTCACTTAACTTTGTGTTAAACCAACTTGGCATGTGTTCACTCAATAAAAATGTGGAGAAGATGCCGTTGCAGTAAATTCCCTGAGACAATAAAATTAAGCAGTTGCAGTATATTAGCATATTTATTATATATGCTTCAGTCAGTTTACATGCATAGAAACAAATACGAGTACCTTACCTGAGCTGGAAGCCTTTTAGGTGGGAGACACCGTATATTTGTCATATCATTTTGGACGAATTTTGGAAGTTCCATTGGGTTGGAATACAATGTCTCGATGTCGAATCTTAATCTAAAAGCAACATTTCTAATCATTTCCAAGTTTGACAGACTCAAATATCTGAGAATTTCTTCATTTACATTTTCAAGAGGTTCTAACTTGAAATAAGGATCCATCTCAATCAGATTAGCACAATTTATGTAAAGTACGCCACATGAACTAGGTAGGCCACATACTTTCTCCAAGGATATACAATCATTTGCATCCACAGTGTCGACACCATTTGGCAGTTGACTGATTGAGTTTAGCCTTGTACACGAAGTTAGTGACAGTTTTTCAAGCCTGCTAAGATGTATGATGCTCTCTGGGGGACAGGAAATTGGATTTCCGCTCAAATTCAAGTCTTTCAGAACATTGAGCTTGCTAAAATCAACATGGAGAAATGCATTATCACCTAAATTGCAGTCAGAAAGTCCCAAAGTAACTAGAGAGGCTGGGAAACTGATTGGGGAAATTCTCCGACATACTTTCTCCTTCCTCAGCCACGACCACAGGACGGGATGCCATGGTCGGACATGCTTGCTAGTTACTATTTGGTTCATTCCAATTCCATCAGCAATCTTGCCTGGCAAATCCATGGCCGCATATTCAAGATTACAGCAACCAGAAATATCAAGGGTCTCCAGTAATTTTAACATGCAAATATTTTCTGGAATCCTCCTCAACTTTGTACAACCATTAAGGTTTAACAGAGTGAGTCCCTCTAGATATCCGATAGAGTCGTCTACTTCTGTTAGATTTATACAGCGTTCAAGGATTAATTGTTCAAGTTTCGGAAGTTCTGAAAAATCAGGTGTTCTTCTAAGCTGATAAGAGTGGCTGAGATTGAGAAACTTTAGACATCTGATTAACTATGAATAGAATAAAGAAATGAAAAGACATGTTAGATGGCCAATTGATGACTTAAAAAACGAACGACGCTGGAATAGATGATGACAAAGTGATTGGATAAAGTACCTTTGGTCCTTTCCAAAGCTGTTTCAAGCTGCTGTATCGAAGGTCTAATGCAACGAGGCTTTCCAATGGCATGTCACTTGGTAGGGATTCTAACTGGAGGCTATGCCATGACAACCATCTTAACTTCTTGGGAAATTTCTTGTAACATCCACAAAGTTGTACATTGCTAAGCAATAGAAATTTTAGCTTGCGCATTTTTATAAATGCATCAGTTACCAAATCTTCATTTGGAACTCCCACGTTGTCCATGGTATGACTTGAGAAAATGGACATCCAGCTTCGTTCCGGTTGACCTCTTTGAGAATTATGCAGAAATTCTTCCAGTTTATGTTTTGTGCCATAATTTTCACTAGATGTTATCCTGATTTTTTCGTGATCCTTAAGCATATTTCCGTCAAGAATGATGCCTTCAATTGTTTCTGTACCCTGATAGAAAATGAAAAAGACATCTAAGAGAAAAGTGTACACATGGTTTAAAGAAAGGAAAAAAGCCCCCCAGTGATTAAGATTCTTACAGTTTTGTTTTTCAATACATAAAAAGATTCTCCATGACGCCACAGTCTACTACGCCTCCCTGGCTCCTCAAGTGACTCCTGGCGAACAATTTCTCTTCCCATATCTTGAATCAATTGATGCATGACGAGATGGCCGTTTGGTACTGACAAGAGATCCCTATCGATAAGGTTCTGGATTCCCACTACAGTGAAAATTTCACATTTATCTAGTATTTTGACAGCAAAATATTTATCCTTCCCGAGAAAGAAACAGGCTATATGAAGGAATAAACTCTTATCATCATCATCTTCTAGAGATTCATAACTGATTTTGAGCAGTTCAATAATCCGATTATTAGGAACAACTTTCAACTTATTTATTGTACTTTGCCATACATCCAGATTTTTTCCTGCCAGGGATGAACCCAAAACTCTCAGTGCAAGTGGAATTCCTCCACACCGTTTCACGACTTCATTTGAACACTCAAGAAAACCTTCTACAGGATGTGGTTTTCCAAATGTATGCCAACTGAAGAGCTCTAAGGATTCATCTCTGTCAAGTGTCTCAACGCGATAAACCTTGTCAACTAGGTGAGGATTTAGAATACGCTTCTGTCGGGTTGTTATGACTATTTTACTTCCCGGGTAAAACAAACTTTTCATGCCCAAAACTGCATTAACTTGATCAGAGTCATCCACATCATCAAGAACAAGTAGGACTTTTTTTCCACTTACAGCATCCGAAATCTTTACAATTCCTTCATCAACACATGATACTCTTTCCTTGTCCTTTTTCAGAATTTCAGAAAGTATTTGCTTCTGCAACTTAACTAAGCCATTAGGTTGCTTGGAAACTTCTCTAATGTTAAGCACACAACTGCTGCCTTCAAAAACATGAAAGTTTGACATGTAGATGAATTTGGCTAGGGTAGTCTTCCCTATGCCACCCATCCCGCAGACAACCAATAGGCCTACATCACTTGATCCATCTTGCATCCATGAGTTAATATGCCTAGCCCGGCGTTCTATGCCAATTAGGTGAGGTGCAACATACAAACCTGACCGACTTATTCTTTTTGTAACCACATTAACAATCTTTCGAATAAATTTTGACTCATGCCTGCAAATTTCAATGACAAGAAACAAGAAAAGTGAGATATAACTGAATTGAGTGTAAAATACTTTGGGCCATGAATGATGGATGACTCAGCCTTATTATGCAATATCTTTTGGTTGCAAGCAATACGAGAGTTCCTTTCTTCTCTAAAGTTAAGATTTTAGATGAAGTGGTTCACATAGTTCAATATGGTATCAAAGCACATAGAGATCATCCTCGATCGTTCAACTCTCATCCCAACCATCAATGAAAATGTAGCTGCAGGGTCTGGGGTGCTTTGAAACCCGCATTAAATTAATAAATTGTCTCGTATCTAATAATTCAAACTATTAGATGAAATGGTCACATGTTGGGGCATGTTGCAAACCTGACATAACTAACAAAGGTGTCTTCTACTGAGTCGGATCAAGGATTTTAACTTTATGGGTTCAGATTAAAAAATCCCTCTAATTTACTGGGTCCGAATTCTAATTTTTTACTTATTTAATGGGGGTTTTCCAACACATATATAGAGTCTGACCCAAAGCTATTATGGGCTCATTCACATTATTAAAACAAAATTTCTCAAATGATTAACTTAGCTCCTTCACTGGAGGCTTCGAGTTTGAGCCCTGAGAATCCGGATTAGTCGGACCACTAGGTTCCGGATACCGAATGGTGACTAAACAAAATTGAGGAAGAATAAGAGAGAAGTTTACCCATCAGCTTGATTCTGCAAGACCATTCCCCCAAAGTCAGCAATTTCAGCAAGTGCCTGTCTCCATCTTTCTACACTTTCCCTTCCACTGCTTTGTTCATGTAAAGCTAATGCTTCACCAATTTTTCCCTTGTGCTTCCTTATATCAGAAGGATCCACATCATAGAACACGGGTAGAATTGATCGATCTAATTTTTCTTTAAACTTTAAAATCACGTCAAGCTGCTCAAGACATGATTGGGAAAAGGCATATCCTTCCGTCAGAACGATTACGGATACCTTCCAATTTCGGTCGATGCGCTGTTTGAAAGTTTGTATTCCAGCTTGAATTAAAGCAGTGTAAAGGTGATCAGTGAAAGCTGTAGCAGTGTCTTCTACTCTGTAACTCAACAATACTTGATGGGATGAAGATGAAGATGATGGATTCTCCATTTACAAGTAAAAAAGCTTAGACTCAATTAGCTTCTGCAAAAATATGTTTAGCACTTCACAGCAGAGACACCGACGGTTGGAGATCGGAGTCAATGAGTGTCAACGACAGAGGTCCACTGAAAATGATTTTTATATTTTTGGATAATTAGTTAGACGTTATTAGTATGTATACCATCTCAATTTTTCGGGTATTTTCTAATATATAACTAAAATTAAACTTTTTAAAATCATCCCAATTATATTGGTATCCATTTTTTTTACTTAATATCACCTCAAAATATACCACTATTAATATATTTATTTCACAAATATGTTCTCCAAGAAACACTTTAATTCTTCGCAAAAAAGACAAGAATGTAAAACCTTGTTGCTGTATTGTTTGATTTTAAATATTTAATAGAAGTGTTTGAATAGGTTTTGTTGTATTGTTTGATAGAGTATCTACCACATTATCTTTTAGTTTTAAACTTGATTAAGTAAAGGCTAATTAAAGAACAAAGAACAAAATCGTCTAGAGGCTTAATACCTAAGTTATATTTAACATATTGTTAGTATATAAAATATATTTTACATACATGTAAGGTTATTCGGTTCAGTTCAGAAATTTTTCAATTTTTTTCATACATTAAAAAGACTATCCCAATTGTTCGGGACGGTTATACACTTAATTAAAAGTCCACGATTTTATTGAAAAAATAGTATAAATCGATTTGATTCTGTTAGATTCGGTCGGGTTTTCATACTCTTTTGACAACCCTACTTATAAGTACGAATTACCAAATTATCGAACTCAAAATTTGAAAATTTTGAATTGAATATCGAATGTACACCCCTACTTGTAACACCTTCATTTTAAAATAGGTCAAGTACATGAATAGCCCCTTCAAAATTGTCAGAAGTTTTCATCTACACTTAAAATAGGGTAGAAAGCTGGTTAGGTTGAAATTTGACAGTTAAAATGGATTGAGTTAGTACATGGGTTGAGTCATGACCCACCCAACTTGACCTAATTTTTTTGAATGGTCCACCTTCCACCAACCCCATCCTACCCACCTTTCCCCTGCCATCCATTGAAGCTCGAGCCTTCGAGACTTGACCCCAACTCGACCTTGACTCGAGACCCAAGCCCAAAACCACGACTCGACTCTAACTCGAGATCTAAACCTGACTCGGGACTTGAGAACCAACCGGGTCAAAGACTCAACTTTGACTCGAGACTCAATGCTTGAGAACATACCTTGAGCAGGAACTCGAGTTCGAGACCTGACTTTGATCCGGAACCTTAGACCTGATCTTGACCCAAGACCCAAGCCAAACTGTAGAAAAAATCGAACTTAAATCTCAGCAATAAATGCATATGGATTAGAATTGAGATCAAGTTGAGCTAATTATCAACCCACTAATTATCTTTCACCCAGCCCAACATAACTCATTTTTAGATTCCAATTTATCCCAATACTAGCCTACTTATTTGGACGGGTTTGGCAGGCTATCAATTTTTGTGCCATTATTCAACCTCTTTTTTTAAACAGACAAACAAACAAAGCCTCTGAGTTGTAAATTTACTAATGATAAAATCAAAGCAAAGAGTCTCTACGATTAAAACAGAATGTAAAATTTCGAACTAGCTACAAGTAAATGAGATTTGATCTTTAATTCAAAATTTGTTAATCTGTGTTCTTGTGAGTTATGCCTGCTGCTGTTTCGAAACTACCCAGACCTTCGATTTCTTTTCTTCTTCGGGGGAAATTTTTTGCTAATGAGATTCGAACACATGAGCACTTAGGGCTCTTTCAAGACATCTAGAACCACTAGGCTACGACACCTTTTTTTTGTCAAGGTGTCCAAAATATGTTATTTAATCACTTCGTATATCATTTTATTTATATATGGGGTATTATTTTCCGACGAAGTTGGACACCCTCACTATAGGTAGCTATCCGCCTGTATATATCCCTAACACATGTATAGCAAAGTGCTCTTATTGTATGCCAATCACACGCCCTATTTATCCCGTATGATATGATGCAAGAGAGTTTAAGGGTGTGTTTGGTATGAAGGAAAATTTTCTCATGTTTAGTTGACTTAAATATTTTTCAAATTAACTTGTTTTACTCAAATTTAAGGAAAATGACATTTCTTCAAAAAATTAAGGAAAACATTTTCCAAAACTTTACTTCATCCTTCAATATTTTTTTCTTACCCTACCTCGGACCCCAAACCCGATCCTCTCCATCCAAAAAGAAAGATTTAAATTTTCTTATTTTTTAGATTTCAAATATATTTTTACCCCTAACCCCAAACAAAATTATTTTTGAAAATTATTTTATATTTTAAATTTTCATATTTTTTATGCCACCTCCGTCAATTTAATTTTTTTTATTTTATTTCTATTGAAAAAAGAGTCGATTAATACTAAGTTATTACATTAGTTCGATAGTTTTGTTGTACTATTTATTGGTTGCTACTGTCTCGTAAAATCCATTAAACTTGACAAATGGGTCAAGTTAGCCCATATCTAGCCCGAAGTCTTAACAAGGTACTGGTCCCGGTGGATCGGTGTTGGTGCTAGCCTAAGTTCGACCTGTTAGGTTACTAGCCCAACCCGATTAACTATTATTTTAAATAGATATTAGTGTCTTAGCCAAATTTAAAACATAGCCAATTTTGAGGAAGACAATCATTTTCATAGCAAAAGATTTAATCTTCCGATATACAAATACATGCAACAAATTAAAGTTCAATTGTAAAATGACTTTCCATAGCTTATGCAAAATTTAGTAACTAAGCAAAATCGGAAAACTTTTTTTATTTTTTCAAAAGAAAATTAGCCCAACATGACATGAAATCGGAAGGACTCATCCTTAAGGACTTGGATTGGGCTACCCATAAATAATTTAACTTTATAAAACTAATCATATCTATGTACATTAAGAAAAGTTTCAAAATATTTTATCTCTCCTGCATTTCTTTAAAAAATTTCTTTCAATCTTTTATACATCATATCATGTATGCACACTTCAAAAATTTCAAGTCACCAGATATTCTAATCTCCACATTATTATTATTAGGGAAGCTTATCTAGTAGATCGTAAAGATGTCAAGTAATTTTTTCACATTATTTGTTATTTATCTTAAAATATATTTTACTTCATTTTTATTAGGACATTTCTTTGATGAGAAGTTATTAGTATCACTAGAGCTTCTTTTAGAAAACTAAAAAAATAAAAATTAAACCACTTTTTCATAATTATGTATCTATATATATTTTAATTAAAAACTAGTTCATTGAATTTTTTATCTCTTTTGATAAATTTTTTGATGAATTGATTTAGCTATTATGTCGTATTCATGATTCCTCTTGCCTTTCAGAATCTATAATACATTTAGTATCACAAAAGATCTAAAAGTTTAGAAGAGTTGAAGTAGATGATTTGGTTTGTTTTCCCAATACTCCATTCAGAATAAAAGAAAACTCTAGTTATTTTTATGAAGTCTTAGCTTCACTTAAGGTTGACAAAGATTAGTGGGAGATTTCTTTCTCTAGGAGTGGGTGGGAAGTTCACGGACTTAGCATACGTTTTCACGGTAGATGCTAGGTTTTTGAATAAAAAACTAATGATGAATATATTGCAACTTATATTATAAATAAGGAGTGTTTTTTTTGTTCATTAATATATCACACGATCTAACCTATGTTTAGCCTATACATAAGAGGTGTTTTTAACCCAAAACTCTCTTTTTTTTAGCTTTATAACTCCCTTCTGTTACGAATATGATATTATGACATTAAGATAAAACTAAAACATATTGATGACATGACATTGGAGATTAAACTAAAACATATTGATGACATGAGAGATAAAACTAAAACATATCGATGAAAACTGATTATCACATATTATATAGATCAATATATGATATAGTGGATTTTAAAGGGAAGAAGTTCCACGATTTGCCTAAATTTGAATTAAAATTTGACAAGGAAAAACTCAAGAAGTCATTTAAAGAGCTTGTTCGATGGTGGACAAATTTATGGTGGACAAATTTTCTCGATTACGAAATGTTGATGTAAAAAGTCAACCATATACTTTTCTTGACACTCCTTATAGTGTGGTGAACTCAAACTATAGTTTGATTTCATCTATTAGAGATATTAGTGTCTTCGTCACCAAGTAGCAAATGACCCAAATATAAAGATATATATTATGTATTTACATGCTTTCAAAACAATTTCGAATAAGAATGTGCAGCGGATGCTTTCAAAACTCAAATTTCGAATAAGAATGTGCAGCGGGTAACAATAACCATGTATGTTATAACTTTGACTGAGAGTGAGTTGTTTCTCACTGAGTTGGAGATTTCGATTTCTCATCCATTTAGATTTGATCAAAGCAGTCTAAATGACATCAGAGGAAAAAATGTGTATCGGAGGAAAAAATGTGTCCAAAGAAGAACCGAGGTTGAAAGCAAGGAATTGAGGATTTTCTTTGAAAAAGTATTCCCATTACCTTGGAGAATTCGTATTCGTGGTTTATCCTCAAAAAATTTAATCTTTCGATTTATGAACATTTTGTGCAATAATTTAAAATGACTTTCATAGATTATGTCAAATTTATTGATTTAGCATCAATTTTTTTTAGATGACGAGATTAACATGGATATTTTTAGAAGGCTGGAGAAGCGGAAATAATTGATTTGGAGCTTAATATGATGTATGATGCTAGCCTCGGGTTGTCTAAGTGGGTTCTGCAGAAGGTACAATGTACGCCTCGGAAGTAGAAAGGTTGTTTATGAAAATCTCCCATCTTGTAATATTAAAATTTCAATTGGTCTACCGATATGTCCATGAATTTTTGTCAACACTCATTTTCATTATCAACAATAATATTGTAATATCTTCAACTTTCTTTTACATCTTTATTTCGTATTGAAGATACAATCAAGGTAAATGGTGATCGCCTTAACTTCTTCGTACTTTTTACTTCCTTATATTTGAATTTCCTTACTGAAGATCCGGGCTCCGTCTTTGAATCTTGGGATGCTTCAGCTTCGAGATTTCTCAAGTGTAATATTTATTCCTCCTATCTACTATTCTTTTTAAGAAGTTAATTAACTTTCCCACTAATTATTTCTCAAGTGGAATCCAGTCCGTCAATTAAAGAAATTTTAGGCTCATCGTCAAAACAGGAATGCATCTAGAAGTACTTGCAAAAGTAGAGATATTGCACTGTATTCATGTATTCTTGGGAAAAGGAGGCCTGCATTACTTGTTTACTTCAAATAAGTTTTACCTATTGTAATTGAGGTTTACAATGTTGTTGAATCATTTTATTTTATTGTAAGGCATATAATAAGCATGGTTGATGCACCCAATGGTGTGGACTAGTGTTTCAATGAAGCGGGATGAGATATCAGATTCAAATATCATTGGAGACAAAAGTACTAGGTGATTTGATCCCTTTGTTCTAGCCTCATTGGACAGAGTTATCTGGTACCTGATACTGGTGGGAAGTGACAGATATCCCGTGAAATTAGATGAGGTACGCCCAAACTGCCTGGACACCACAGTTATAAAAAATAAAAAAGAATGTCGGAATATATTTATCCATTCATCTGGCATATATTAGTTGGCTGGAACAGCTTACAAGGATGCCTTGGTTAAAAGACTCGTTCTAAAGTCTAAAGATCAGGGAGAATTATGCTTCATTAACAATGAATAAAAGAGCTTTCGTTCTTGAATTCATGAATAGTTAGGACATTTTAATAAAATTTATTTGAAAAAATAAAACTAGCTTCGATGAAGGAAAAAGTTTGAATACATACATTGCATGTCCAGAGAAGTTCATAGATCTACAAGCAAGCAAATAAAAGTTGTAGATCACCAACTTAGGTACAACTAAACAAAAGCATCCTGTTTGGCTATGCAGGGTCCTAATGACGAACATCACAAACTTGAGTTAACAAAGTTCCAAATGTTTGCACATCTCAGCTTTTGAAGGTAATCATCAACGAGGGTCTTAAAACCTTGATTATAATCCCTGCTTGTCTTCCTCCTCCTAATCAGAATCTTCATCAGGATTATCTTGGAGTTCTTTGACCGTGGAGGATACATTTACAAGCCTACACTTGAAATCATGTGAAAGCTCCAAAACATGAAGATTTGGGGCAAAACTTTCAAAGGAACGGTCACTATCACTTCCATCATCATCCATCCAATAACCTTCCAATTTCAGGCTTTTTACTTAAAGAAATAACTTTCAGGCAATGAAAACGCCCAATGAAATAACAGTTGATCTCAAACTTTTTGATTTTGGAAGCTATGGAATGAGACAATACATAGTCAACAAATGATCGGAAGCCTTTGTTTTCCCAACAAGAGCTCTTAGGAGAGCAAATGAAGCTATCAACTGAATTCCAGAGATTCTTCCACTTTTTAGAGAGAATACAAGTTGTGAATGCATCCTTGGTCGATAGAAGAGATAAAATTTGTCTGAGGAGTGAGTCCGGCAATTGACTGATTATGTTGTCTTCATCTCCGGTGAGTATTACCTTTTGCTTCTTCGGATTTCTCAAATCACAGTCAGTGCGGTTCAAGTAGTTAAAGATGGTTGAGCTTGTCTTAGCTGTGCTGTACTTTTAAAAAAAAAAAGAAGCTAAAATTTCAAGAACTTGCAGCAAGTGAGAAATCTTGGAGTTCTTCTTGAAAGAGAAACAGGTTTACTGCAGAATGCTTATCTGAGCTGTCAGAAGAATGGAGAGATCAAGGAAATTACGCTGTCGGAATCAAATATTGGTCCAGTTGGAGCTTCTCTTCTGTCTTCAGCACTTAAGGTGAATGGAAGCTTATTACAAGAGTTGCCGATATGGGAAGACTCCATTGGCTCAAAGGGTGCAGAGGAGCTGTCCAAAATGATATAAGTTAACTCAACATATTTGTACCTGAAAACAGCACCCTTCGGAAATATCGCCTTAATGTCTCGGGGGCTTGCAGAGTTGCTTGTGCTTTAGGGATGAATTCAACTGTGAAGACACTCGATCTGACAGGAGTCCGATTGAAGTCACGTTGGGCAAAGGAATTCTGACGGGTTTTGTAACAGAATAGGAACCTCAAAGCGGCAAATTTGTCAAACACTTGCTTGAAAGACAAGGGATTTGTTTATGTTGCAGCTGAGCTTTTCAAGAACCACAACTTGCAAAAGCTGTATCTTAAGGGAAATTGGTTCGGAGATGTTGGTGTGGAACATTTATTTTGCCCTTTGAGCGGTTTTCTGCACTGCAATATCAAGCAGATATTACTTTCAAATCACTTACTTTTGGAGGAAAAATAAACAAATTGGTATGGATGGGCATGCAACAATCCTGCAGATGTTGACAAGTAACGAAACCCCAATATATTCAACTCCACCGACCTAGGGCCCACTCACGTGCCTGCTTGTGCAGTCTCACATACACACAAATATCTCTCTATTTTGAGGTTGTATTGACAAATGATTTAATGCATTGGAAACTAGACTCATAGACGTTCAATTTGTTAGGTAGTGAACCCAACTCTTTATATATTGGGAGAAAAACTTGAGTCATCTGACCCAAATTTCAGAAAATTTAAGAAAGTAAGTTGCAATAACTTTTTGACAATTTTTCTTTTACAACTTGCTTGTCTTCAAAGCTTAACGTACAACCATCTGCGATTCGAATACCTCATAACACATAATTCTTATCATATTAAGAACTCCTAGTCTTGTCCCTAAGGTATGGGAATAGTCTGAATAGACAGGGTGTTACACCTTCCCCTTATTCATCCTCAAATGGAAATCAACATGACATGGCTAAGTCTTCAAGAGTTGCCGGAATTTCGACAGATGTCTCCTTTGTAAATAGGACTACCCAAAATCCTGAAATGCAAAAAAATCCAGCACAAGTGTCTCACAGAGTGATACAACATACTAACAAGATGCAACTCAATAAGCAAATATCTGAATCATAACATAATTGCAATAAAAAGTTCTAACCAAAAGAAGGTAACTCAATCTTGGCTGGCATACTCTCACTCTAGTGCTTGAAACAGGTAAGGGTATATAGATCTTATATCCTCCTCGTCTTCCCATATCATTTCTTACACGTTCTTGTTTCTCTACAAGACCTTTATGAAAGCCATATTATCTTTGGTCCTTAATTTGCAGACTTGCCGATCTAGTATAGCAATTAGAGTCAATATCAACTGAGATAACCCGAGAAGGGTCGTCTCTTATGAATTTTTTCAGCACAATTACATGCAAGACCGGATGAACAAACTCAACTCTATCTCATAAGCTACTCAGCCTCTACCCTCTAGAGGATTCGGTATAGCCTAATGAATCTCGGACTGAGCTTACCTTTAATGCCAAATCTCATAACGTTCTCCATAAGAGAGACCTTTCAGGAATACCCAATCATCAACACAGAACATCAAGTCTCATCATTGCACAACAAAATATGACTTCTGGCAGATCTAAGCTATCAACAATTGCTCTTGAATACTCTTAACCTGCTCCATTGTCAAATGTACTAAGTCAGGTCCAATCAACCCTAACTCACCTACCTCAAACTGAATGTGCATTACATGATGACTCACATCTACAATTTGAATGATAAACCTACAAGAAAAGTAGAGTATGTGGTAGAGATACTATAAAAAGGTACGGTAAAGGATAAAAAAAGATTATTAATTTATAAGTGTTACAAAATATTGTAAATATATTCTATTACCTTATATAGATAGGAGGGATCTGTAGGAATCATAAGAGATATGTAGGATATTTTCTTACCTTTGATGATGCTTCTTTCTAGTGTATATATACATGTAATGTTGATATAATAAACAAGAAGTTCAGTTCTATAAACTTCAATAAGTAAAAATAAAATGAAAAGAAATATTAAGGTAACGACGCAATCACACCAATCAGAACATTATATTTAAACTATCAATACAATGCAACACAATGGATAATAACCATCCAAACAAGGTGTTAGACTCCATATAGTAATAGCAGTATCACCTGTTGTAAATCTTGTTGTACAATCACGGAAACACTAGGATATCTCCAAAGCTTGAGGCGTGTAAGTCACTATCCTTAAGGATATTTCACCTCTAAGGTGTATCCCCCAGAATTCAACAAGCTCTTCTAGTATAACTAGGAGCAGGAACAACAAAGTTTATAGAATAATAAAACCCAGCAATAGAAGGAAGTGGAGATGAAGAAATGTTTTTCTCATATGTCTTCTATAAAGCCACTATATGACCAATATATATATAATGGAGAAGAAGCTGCCAACGGATGCAAAGTTATCACAAAAGGAATTGAATGCCAATTGAAGTGGAAATTGATTGCAGAAGTAACGGTCATATTTGACAAACTTGGTAACAACTATACGTTAGGCAACGGTAAGGCAACATTAATGTATATCCATTTTGAGATAAATTGTTTTAATTGTTTTGATAACAATCCCCCACATATCTCAAAATGAATATTAGATTTTTGCTGGATTTTCTCAATGAGAATAATGCGTCGAATCTGGTGTCTCTTG
>JAJONR010011737.1:0-28353 GCA_029582245.1 Solanum etuberosum | reverse complement strand
AGTTGAGCCTTATTTCACTGAGTTGAATATCTTATCATTGAGTTGAGCCTTATTTCACTGAGTTGAATATCTTATCATTGAGTTGAACTATGTTTCTTTGAGTTGAGTTGAGTTGAGTGAGTTGAGAAGAGGTAAGTATGTTTCTATCCCACCAGTTCAAGCTTATATTTATGCTTTAGAATTCCCCTTACATGCTCGTACATTTCATGTACTGAGCCATTTGGCCTGCATCATTTCATGATGCAGGTACAGGTACTCAGGATTATCAACAGGCGTTTCGTTGATACCGCATGCAGTTTGAGTTAGCTATGGTGAGCCTCCTTGCTTCTGGAGGGTTCCACTTGTACTTTCAGTTATATCAGTTGTTAGGATGTCGTGAGTCTTGTCCTGACTTCCATCTTTATCAGTTAGAGGCTTCATAGATAGACAATAGAGTTTCAGAAGTATGTTCATTTATTTTGTTAAATGTTTTAAAGACTTGAGTTGACTATTATTTGCTAGTGGAATATTCTATTTATATTCAGAGTAAATCATTTGAGTTAAAACTTTGTATTTGAGTTTCATGAATTTTTATTCTGTTTTATGCTTTGTATGCTTGAGTTAGTCTTCTGCTTGTAGTCAGCCAGGATGAGGGTTCGCTTGGGGACCAGCAATGGTTCTCGAGTGCCGGCCACGTCCAGGGTGTAGGCTCGGGTCGTGACAATTATTCGGTTATGTCAATAATTAATAACATAATCAAAGTTATATTTGCAATCTTAATATATTCAATAAGAAGTAATAATATTAAATCTCTTAAATATACTTTCTAATGTAAATCATAAGTAAATTTTAAAAGAAAATACTTAAAAGTATACCAATGATAGATGTCCAAACATAAAATATAAACTAAATCATAATAAAAGGCAATAACTAAAAAGGGATAAAAGTGGTTAACTCCGAGTTAATTCTGAACTTAAATATTATATATATATATATATAGGTTATTTGATTTTTTATTTTTCTAAATCCGAATCCAAACTAAAAAACCAAACAAAGTGAATTCTTAATCCAAAACCAAACCAGAAAACCAAAAATCCAATCCAAATTAAAATTCGGTTTTATTTTATTTGATTTTTCGATTTAATCCAAATAGTTCAATTAAATGAAGCCAATAACAAAGAATTAGTTGGAATCACTCAAGCACGATATGAAATCGTGGAGAGAACAAAATCCAAATAGTACGAAAATAAATTGTTGATGAAGCTAAGAGATGGAGTGCAAAATGGTGAATACACCAAGCATTTCAAGGAATTCATATGCTATAATAAGTTTCATAACTTCGTATTTAATACTTTGTTTGAACCTTTTTCAGCATGTTAGACATATGCATCGGTCGGTTGGGTTGATTCGATTTTATGTATTATCGGTTCGATTTATCGATTTTCAATTTCTGAATACATTAAATCAATCGGTTTTGGTCCTTAACGCTTCCGTTTTCAGTTTAAACAATAAGAAATTAATGCTAATATATGACTTCCAATAATTTTAGCACTATAACCAATTCTTCATGCTGAATAACTAATTTTATCATACATGAGAGAATTATGAAGGGCAATACATTAGTGTATATTAGTTAATCTCTGGTTGAGATTAACTACTAAACCTAAAGTGATCATAATTAGTGGCAGAATCCTAGACAATTTTGGTGAAAGAGTCCTAACCCTAAAGTCAAATTTAAATCTAACCAAATTAAAAGAAATACAAAACTAACGTTAGTAATCTATTTTATTGATATAAAAGAATGCTAAACCTAAATAAACAAAAGCCAATTTCAACAAAAAACACACACACACACACAATAGTTATGGAACTGAATGAAGATATAATTATGGATATCATCTCCCGCTTACCCGTGAAGCTTGCAATTCAATGTAAAATTCTATGCAAGAGCTTAAATAATAAACTGTGTGAACCAAACGTTACTCAACGTTATGCTTCGCAATGGTTTCAAGATCAAAATATTATTCTAAACAACTCATCTACTCATCACCTTCATCAAAGTATGAAATATCAAAAGTATTCTATAAAGTCTGTGTAAATCCTAGCCTAGGCGGAATATTAAAGACTTTACCCCTTGACGTAACAATTTTGGCTTCTTGCAAGGGTCTCCTTTTACTTGAATTTCGTCAAGACGGAACTTTCTATATATGGATTGTCAAGTGTTTAATCTTTTCAGGTATTAAGAATTCGGTTCCTTAATTTTGTGTTAGTGAAAATTACAATATTACAAGATTACAATTGAAAATAAAATGAAGAAATAAAATCTCTTCAGGCTGAGACGCGGATATCTCACTCTTTTTAAGGAGATTCAAGTCTACTGTAACAAATATTTTTCACCGGTCCAACAATAGTCTTGAAAATTTTAAAGTTGGAATCAGTTTTAAAATTACAATTGTGTTTGATTATATTTTTTGCAAAAGAGAGAAGAGACAATCATAATTTAGTCGATTCAGCCAATTTCAATTTTGATTCATCAATTTGTCTATCAATTCATCAATCTCAATGGATTGTTTCGCAATTTTGATTCAGTACAAAGGTGTATGGGAGAATAACAATAAATACGCCAATTACGTTATTGATGTTGTTGTTGTCAATTTCAATTGTGGTCTTGAAGATCTAACTACTGTTGTTTCTACACAAAATTAGTGTAAATACCATAGTATACTTCATGGAGATGAAATATGTCCTCACTAATCAGATTCCATCTATAATAATACACAATAACACGAGTGTTAAGATTTATATGGAGTTGAAACAAAAAAATCAGATATATCTTCGTACCCACTTTGTGTCACATTGAAATGAATTTTTGGAGAACTTCAACAACTAGACTACACTTGCTAGTCTCTCTATAGAAAATAAAGATAGCATACAAAAAGTATACAATGCATATACATTTGAAATGCTTGAGGTTGGAATCATAGGTTATGGTAAAGTAGTGAGAGATAAGGTAAATTATATTAATGATAGTTGTTTTCACCTGAAAGTTGAGAAACGAAAGATCTATAAGGATATGACAACGATTGTCAAAGTTTTGAAGAACTATGCTATTCAAAATCAGTTCCGATTTAGGATCAAAGATCATGATCAAGCAATGCAACAACTCGGATTTTGTTACTTTTTCACTGTTCCCAAAATATGCATATAACAGCGAACTGAATTCTTCAATATTCAACACTCTTTAGCTGTCATCAAAACACTTAAGACCGGCCACGATTGCAAATTCTTTAAGACCGTACCTAAAGATGGTGCCATTAATCATAACAGACAAATCATTAATATTATCTGGAACAATCCCTCACAACAATAATGCATGTATTAGTTGATGTTGAATAACAAATTCAGGCAGTTCAAGAAAATAGCCAAAATAAGACTGTTGAAATATTTTGAGCTATCTTTTTATTCAATGCGTTCTTCAATACACTCATGAAATCAATGTTCGTGTGCATACTAACCCTACAATATACATGTTTGTCGATTGAATATAAAAATCACCAATAGTCTGCATATACAAAAAGGAACCAGATATTTGACATGTTCAGAATTTATGAACATTAAAATAGTTTAACAAATAATGCTAAAATGAAAGTAGTACAAAGAACAACAAAAGAAGAAGAAAAAAAAGAAAAAGGCATACACATATGATCAAATGTTATTAAAGTAATGAAAATATGTTAATTTGAAACAAAACTGCATGTTCACTAGAGTTAGAGACCTAGAACCACCCTTAACAATTATAAAAAAATGCAAAAATATAAAAAATATAGTGAATCAAATTTCACGAAATGCTTTTTGATCACATCCTTCGGTCCTACTTGTATCCTTAGACTTCCTTCTTGGGCGATCATCTGCCTATTTGTTGTCCACAACACTTTGACTGCCTTTTACTCGGCATGCTACAACTTCAACTACACTTTGGTTATGATTTTGCATAGAACAACCTTTGCGCTTGGACTTATATTCACAATTTATTCACCATGTTTAGAGCCCTTTTTCCTTTTTGAAATATAGATTTCAAAATTCTTTTATTTGGAGAAACATGGGTTGCACTCGCAACCGATACACACATAACATCAATGCAAATAAATAATGTTAAAACAGGTTAAAAATGAAGATTAAATTGGACTCTATTGAAGATTCTCTTAAAATGGCTTAAGACTGTAATGAATTAAGATTGAACCCAATTCAAATTATCTTGAGCCCAACCCATAAAATTTTGGACGAATTTGGCGGGTTACCTATATTTGAGCTCATTTTGACACCCCTACGAGCTATAATCCACCTACAACACATAGTCGGAACCCTAAATCCTAATAAAACCTATAAATTACCTATGAAGGTTCAAAGTATGAAAAAACGACAATAATCAACGAAGAAGGAGATAGCTTACCCCCACCGAAGGTGAAGAGGACGAGCTAAAAACGGAAAGCTAAGAAGAGGTGAAGAAATTCAGACAAAATCGTGCATGTCTTTTCTGGAGAAAAGAAATATAATAAATATATATTAATTACATCAAATATGACCATTTTATCCATATTTTCGGACAATTTTGCAAAACAAAAAAGTGATAAACAAATGTCATGAGCGGCCACTTGGTGTAATTTTCTGTATTATTTAAGCAAATATGTAAATAAATAATTACATATGAAAATATAAAACAAACAATAGATAGATAGTATATACTATCCTTATTCTGTGATATTTCAGCTACACAATTTAATTGTGAGTATGACATAATTTTATGAGAATAAAATAATAATAGATAGATAGTATATGCTATTCTTATTTTGTGATATTTGAGCTAACACAATTTAATTGTAAATATTACTCACATGTTATTTTTCAGCCAAAAGAAAAGAGAAAAGAGAAAAGAGAAAAAAAAAAGAAAAGACCTTTTTCATATTCTAAAACCCTAAACCCCAAATACGTCGTCTCCCTTCTTCCTCACTCCTCTCAGGCTTACAAAAAGCGCCTAAACTCTCTTTCATCTCTCTCAGGGTTACAAAAAACCAGCTTAACAGTTAAGGTTTAACGATGGCTACTTCACTGGTTGCTCAACTGCAGCGGTTAGCAGTCCCGGATACTGAGCAGCGTAAACGACCATTCACTCGTCCTTCAATCTTGTTTGACCCAAAAGAAGCCGCCGATATCGAGCTCGACACCATTCTCAACATTGCTCAATCAGGTGCCAACCCTTTTTAAGCATTCACAAATAGCTGCTTGTTACTTGTAATTTTCAGTAGGATACAGGGAATTGTCTTGGTGTGTACTTTTTTTGCTTGGTCCTCATGCATAGTCTTCTTTAATTGCTCCAAAATCCCACCTTTCAAGTGCCACGAAACTTATGCCTGATTGCTAAGCTGCGCACTTCAGTGTTTTTGAGCTGAAGTGAAACCAGGAAGATTATTGGCAGTTCCTAATTGGGATTTTCTGTATTTCGAAGAAGTTATGTATTGGACAAAGTTATCTTACACATGTAGATATACAGGGCAAAACAAAATAGTTTTATATTCATTTTTTCTTCAAGCATTTACTCTTCATATTTTTCTGGACTTCGATTGTTGTTATTGTTATTCATTTGTATTGGACAGCACATAAATAAAACTTTTGGTGGTGTTTTATTATATGCCATTCAGGTTTGGAGGTGTTAATAAGTACCGAAGAAAGATTTAAGAAGTACAAAAGTGACTTGTTTAGTTATGGGAGTAGAGAATTGGATAGAGAGTTGATGGGCATTGAGGAAAACAAACGAATCAATGCATCAATTTATTCCTACTTGCAGTTGTTATCAGGATATTTTGAGTTATCAGCAGCCCTAAAGACATTAGAGTACTTGATTCGTAGATACAAGTAAGCTGCTCAATTTCAGTTGTTGAATTTAATGCAACACACTATTTATTGGTGCTTCTTAAATATTTCTATACCACTTGATTTACACACACTGTTTGTTTCATGCTATTTGCATTTGTTTCTGTATCTAACTCCATCTGATTTTTCTTTCAACAGAATCCACATATATAATATCGAGGAATTAATTTTATGTGCCTTGCCTTACCATGACACTCATGTATTCGTTCGAGTAGTGCAACTAATAGACACTGGGTAAGAATGTTAATGTTTGCATATCTCATGTGGTTGCCTAGGATATCAGATACAGGAATATAACATCTTCTGCCTGTTTCAGGAATAGCAAATGGAAATTTCTTGAAGGGGTTAAGGCTTCTGGTGCACCACTCCCCAGGAAGATTATCGTGCAACAAAGTATACGTGACTTTGGGATCTTAGAGTGTTTGTGCAACTATGTATGCATCTATCCCTTGTGTGTATACCTGATTGTCTTTTTGATTTTTTTTTTTTTTGATGTATTACAAATTTTGAATGGAAAATTATAGGTGACAGCTTCAAAGAAGGTTGAGCCATCAAGGCCTGTATCTGGCTTTTGTACAGCTGTAATATTTGAGGTCTTAGGATCACTCACTACGATAGACAGTGATGCAGTGAGGAGAGTCCTGCCTTTTGTGGAATTTGGACTTCAACCAGGCTCCAGAGGCGGAACCGATCAAAAGGTTAGCTTAGTGGCTTCGTATGCGATAACTGTTTTATGTTATAATGCTGCTTGACATTCTTTTTATTTTGCCTCTTGTCACCAAGTCCTCCTTAGTCTAAAGATGTCGATCACTGTTTGATACTCCAGAGTAAGAGGTTGGCTTGACTTGTACTGTGCAAATCTGGAGGCTGTCATGAACCTTTGTCCTGTTTGATTTTTAGTGCTACCCAAACAGAGATCTATGCATGTTGTGACTGAGACGTGGAAATACAGTCACATTTTATGTGTTTTTGCTCATTCCAATCACGTTAACTTACATTTCTAAGTCTTCCCCTGTAGTGTCCTTTTTTGCCTACTTGATTAAATGCGTGGCACATTTTGTATCGGTGGAATTCCTTACATTCAGATATTCTAGAGTCTTCAAGCCATATCATTCATTGATCTTGTGAATGGGATTTTGGCTTTTTGTAGGCTGGTGCTCTGATGATCGTTAGCCTGCTAGCTGATAAGGTAACTCTGTCCCCTAAGGTTGTCAAAAGCTTGATCCGTTCCCTTGCTGAAGTTGCTCGAGCAGATGCAAGAGATTCTACTGACTTGCAGTGGTGCCGTATGTCTTTGATGACCCTAGTCACTCTTGTCCAGGTATTGTTGTGTTCCATTCACTTTGGTAGAGAGTATTTTCAGCATTTCTTCCCTCTGGTTTGGGTTAGAAAAATGTAGTATGTAGTTCTTTTCGATATATTTTATCCTGGGGTCTATACTAAGGGTCCTTTGGACATGATACAAGTTGATTTGAAGGTGAAGTTTTGTTTGGACATGCATTTGGATTTCAAGTTGCATTTTTTCTTATAACATGAAAATCCCATAATTTGTGAAAACTATCAAAACTTCCCCAACTCTTATACAATCTTACCAAATGAGCAAATAATTGTTCATAAACAAGGTATCAGAATATCCTAAAACGTTGAATTAATAAATCACATATTTCCATGTTCCTTTTATAAATAAATATTTGCTATTACATGTTATTACAAACTTTCAAATACATATAATTTTTCAAAGATTCATTGGTTCAATAAATCAACAATTATACTCCCTCTGTCCCATTTTATATGACTTACTTTCCTTTTTAGTTAGTTCCAAAAAAAATGACACATTTTTATATTTAGGAACAATTTAACTTTAAAATACCTATTTTATCCTCAATGAAATGATTTCTAGCCACACAAATATCTATAATTTATTTTAGAGCACAAGTTTCAAAAGTCCGTCTTTCTTTCTTTCTTAAACTTCATGTCAAGTCAAACTAACTCATATAAATTGGGACGGAGGGAGTAGTAACTAACTATTCTTATTCTTTCATAAAATTCTCCCACATGGTATTGACGATCTCTTCCCATCGAACCTGAGTCTTTTTTTTTTCTTGCAAAATTTAAAATTATGGGTCTTTTTTGTAAATATAAACTTAAGTTCGAGTCTTATATTTTAAAAAAATTGAAATCACAATTTGGAATTCTGAATCCTACTGTTTGGAGAATTTTGAGATTTGAAATCATGATTTAAAATTGAAGTTGGAATTTTATGCAGATTTTTTAAGCATATGTTGATTTGAAATAAAATTGCTAAATCATGCTCCCAATCCTATGGCCAAACACGTACTAAATATGCAAATTATGTTGTGTTCTAGACTTCTAGTGGAAAGCTTTGTGGACTTGGAAGACGGATTTCTTACACTATTACTCTGATAGTGTTGTATATTTTCCTCGTTATCACTTAGCTACCTTAAAAGTGTTATTGTTCTTATGGTAGGTGATGCTAAAGAATCAACCCACAAATAACTGCTTGTATATATTTTACGACAGCTAGATATCTAAATGGATATGGATAATATTAGTTGAGCTTCAAGAGTGTCAGTGAATTATGTTTTTTTTATTACTATCAACAGTCTGTAAAAGCTTAGCCTCAAAAGTCGAGTAGCAAAGTGGTGGTTAGCAGAGAACTTATTTTTGTATGATTTTAAAGTGGGAACTGTTGAAAGCATATTTATCTGTTTAATTGTTTGGTTCTAGGGGTAACAGTGATTTTTTTATTAGTCTATTGCTGTATTCTCTTAGACACCTTTTTGTTGTTGATAGATGATTACATTTAACTAAAAAAGGAACTTTGTGTGTCGGTTATCTGATTATCCCTTTCTACATAAAAAAACTAGGAAATCATGGAATCTGGAACAACAATGTTTAACAGGATTAGTTCTCAACATAGCTTGTTGGAGAGTTTCTTTGTCTTCTAGTATAAAGATATTCAGAATTTTATGTAAGATGCATGGTTAATAATGAGAGCTTTGGATAGAACCAATTGAGATTTAAGATGAAGGCAAAATAGGAACTTAGCTGTATCTACTTTGTTTATGGTATAAGTTACTAATAGTTTGTTGTGTGCACATTTATCTTGGACCTTCATTATGATAAAACTATGGACACATTATATGCAAGGGAGTCAATACTTTAGAAGTAAAGTCTTGAGGATCAATTAGGGATAGGATTCCCAAGATGATGGTCTTTACGTTCTCAAATTTCATTCTTTGCTTGGATGCAATCCAGTGAATTATTAGGGCCTTTCTGGTGGCTATAGTTAGAGAAATGGATATTTATCTAGATTACCGAATGCTTAATTTTTTTTAAATGTCAATATGATGTTAAGCCTATTATGTCTCCTCATCTGTATGTGTCGTGGTGTCTGTCTGTCTGCCCATTTTCCAGATAGAGTGCTAGTAGTTCTTTAATTGATTGAATATTGATCGCTGTTACCTTTATATAAAAGGCAAGTTGTTTATCTGATTGCATGAGGAATGGCACTGGAACATATCCTTCTCTTTTACAATGTTGACTATTAGCATGCTGGTTGAATTTTGCAAGTGTTCTAGCAATTGTTATCTATGTCTCTAACTTCGTACTCCGGTTGAATAACATTTTATGCAGTTGCAATCTGTTGAAATTATCCCCAAGAAGATCGTTGATATCCTCAAGGACATCAGGTACTATGTTGTGCCCTGCTCATGTACCACCACATAGTAAACCGTATGTTGCCTAAGTTGAAATTTGTAATATTCCTCTGAATCCTGTTTCTGGCTATTTGTCTAAAGGGATATTTCGGGACTTCTAAGTGAATTGGTAGAGGAGTTCAACACAGAGAAATTTCTGGCCTTGTTTTTGGACTCTCTTGTTGAATACAGGTGGGAATGGCTGCTTTACCTGCTCTGGCGTTTTACTATTTGCTAGACCCTCTGACTTTAATTTTTATGTTTTGTAGTTGTTCCGATGATCATTGCCATGGAACTCTGTTGTCTATAGTAGAGATGGTTCCTTTAAAGGACTTTGTTGCTCGTATAGTCTCAAAGCTCCTTAACACATCTTTGCGGATATTGAAGGACAATGATTCAGCAGCTGCAGGTTTGCTTTGTTTTAAGATTAGCATGCACATCATCTATTCCATTTGAAATATTTTCATTGATTTCGCCAACCTGACGTGCATAAATGTCATATATGCTAAAACTAGTTGAGTAGGCACACACTGTCCAAGCGTCTGCTTAATTTAAATTCAATTAAATGTTGATAAAAGGGAAAAGCGTACTTGGGTTCAAAGAAAAGAAGGAAAAGAGTTTGTGGGGTGGGGGTGGGGGTGGGCGGTGGGGGTATGTGGCAGACTGGATATGAAATTAAATTAGCTCCCATTCTTTTAGGGGATGATCGTTTTAACTTTTAATTTGTAGTGGTTAACGGGGTATTACGGGAAGAAACATGCAAGTAACTGTGTTACACTACTACTCTGCTCACCCTTGAAGACTCCTGGTGTTCTTCAACTGCATGTCTGAATAAGCATCTCAGATCCTATAGATTCTTGAATAATATTTCTTGTTCTGCTTTTGCTAACCTGTATTTCTTTTTTCATGTCATTCTATGCTTATAATTATTAGGGAGCCGGTGCAATCAGATATTGGTTTCTCTCCTTAAGAAATATCTGTTCGAGTCACGTGAAGCTGTCAACAGATATATTGAGGTTTATTTTTCTTGCTTGTCTCTCCATATTCTGTGTGGTTTTTGATCTTTTCTTATTATGGGGTAATTGTTTAGTTTAATCATTGATGTAAAATATCTTTTTCTTCTTTGCGTGCAGGATATTAAACTGCGGTCCAAAAATGACTATGAAATAGTTATCAGGATGTTGAACTGTAATTTAGATCTTTCACATGAAATATCTAATTCAAAAGTTTGGTTTGCCATGGAACATCCAAAGGTATCTTTGTTTACCTACCCATATCATATATTTCTATCCTGATGGCTTCATCCTTTGGGCTGGCTACTTCTCTCTTATATTTTTCTTATAAGTGCTGTGTCTCTTAGAAGTAAAAAAAGAGGATAGTTTGCCAATTAAAAAAGAAATAATAAGATAGTTTACACTTCACATCTTCAAATGGGCGAAAGGCACGAGTATCATTGGGAGCAACTTTGTTTTTCCCCTGATAATGATGATTTGGAGCAATCTTCAACGCAGTAGCATATGGTTGGTAGTAATATGATCTTTTCCACTTAATGGATCAGAATTGGGGCATATTTGACCCCATTGTTAAGTTTTATAGCGGCTAGGAGAATAACCCAAGTTACAAAAAGGCAAAACAGACTGAAGGATAGCAGCTAAGCTGCATTGCTGTTGGCATTTTGAGTTAACGAGTTAGCCAGAAAATGAAGTTGTCCATCTTCTGACAAGAAATTTCACCAATACAAATTAATTCTTCAACTAAGAAGTGATATTGACATTTGGAAGAAGCGCAGTGATTTTTGTAATAAAGATCAGATATCTTATGATAAAATATAGATCAATTTTGTTATTGGGAAAAAATGTTGTTTTAAAGAATAGCACCCAAGGGTGTGACCTGGTAGTCAATGAAGTGGGTTGAGAAACACAGGGTCTTAGGTTCAAATCCTGAATTTTTTTTAGTTCAATATTTGTTGGAATTGACACTTTAGATCCAGATAGATCGTATCTTGTAAATTTGAAATTCTTTCTTTTGTTTTCTTTAATGACCAACAATTGGATTTCTTAATTAAATACTGAGAACTAATAAAAAGTACTAGCCTTGGTGGACAGAGGTACCTAGTACATTTTGCTGGTGGGAGGTGACAGATATCTCGAGGAATTAGTCAAGGTGCGCCAAAGTTTGTCCGGACACCATGGTCATCAAAAATAAAATAAAATATTGTTTTAAAGAAGAGATGATCATCTGTTACTATTCTCAAAAAAAGAAAGAAAGATGATCATATGTTTGTACTTTGTAAATGATATTTTAAAGAATAGATCACCAGTCTGTGCTTTGAACTTGTCGTTTTAAAGAACTTCTGAGATCAAATCCAGTTAAGTATGGTACAAACTATTATTTACACATTTATATGTGTTTTTCTTGCAGGCAGATGTTCGTCGATCTGCTCTTTTGGGCCTGGATGTGCGTGGTATGTTGAATGTTGAAGCAGCTGATTCTCAGGTATTGCTTCGTTCCTTTAATCTAGATGTGCTGTTTTCCCTTACCCAACTAGTTGTTTTTATCTGGTTTTTGACCTCATCCGGAGAGAATTTAATCTAGATATGCTATACTTTGTTAGATCATAAGCAAAATTAGTATTATTACTCTCGAATAAAAGATAGACCTTGAGCCTTGATTCAACCCTAAAAACTGCTCATGAAGTGAGGATTGCTTACAACCATTTAAAGAGACCTATTCTGTTCCTAAATAGTTGATGTGGGGAACTCAACACACCCCACACTCAGGCCTACTAGAGCATAGATGACATACTATGGGGGCTCAACATTGGGTAAAACCAAGGATTGGAATGTGCCTGGCTTTGATACTATGATGAGAAATTTCTGCTTAACTCAACCCCAAAAATTAGCTCATGATGTGAGTATTGCCAAAGACCATATAAGGAGACCAAATAACCTTGCTCACAACCTATGTGAGACTTTGACAACCACACACGCCCGCCCAAGAATGGACATGTGGAGTGTGAAAAACTTGGTATGAGGGCCCAACATCGGGTAAAGTGTAAACCAAGAGTTAAGATGAGTCTGAATCTGTAATACTATGATAAGTAATGGACCTTTAGCCTAACTCAACCTTCAAAGCTAGCTCAAAAATGTAAGGATAGCCAAGATCTTGATCCTATAAAGAGATCTTCCCATCCCTAATAGCCGATGTGAGAACTCAATACTTCTTTGTTGATGGTGTCTGCAGAGCTTTAGATTTATGGCGATCGAGCTGTATTCTGAATTACCTAGACACTGAGTATAGTCCTTCGGTTTTTATGTATACTCCTATCCGACTATCAACATGAGTAATTGACATCTGAGACTGTGAGAACTTTATCCTTGGGCTGTTTTTACCATAAGTGAAATGAGTTAGTATGTTAAGGACAGTGCCATCACTGTTTAATTTTAGCTAGTATTGATGTGATTGTTGATGATTTCTTTCTGATATTCATCTGTTTATATATCTTGTTGAACATCAAGCATGCTCCTAATATTTTTTTGAGACTGAAAAATCTTCAAGAACGCTCCTAAAATTCTGATTGCTGAATGTTAATTTCCTCTGTTGGGATGTTTAGCGCATTCCAAAATTTGTTCTTGCATCTAAATGGGGAGGAAAATGCTGTTGTACTGTGTTTGGGAAGCTCTGCTCTAGCTTTTTAGTTGTATGTGTTACTTGGCCCCATCTGGAATGGTTGAGGGAATGATGCTCTAATAGTTTTACTGGGATGTGACTTTGCAATATTATTTGATTGTTGCATGCAGCTGTCTCTTTTCAAATAATTGTAATTTGGAGGTTTAATTGAATTGGTATGCTAGCTTCTCTATAATTTGGTGCTCGTCTATTCTGCATGAATCTATTTTTATGAGGTGCATTGAATTATTCTATTGATAAAGTCTCTTCAGACTTCATTTCTAATATCTGCTCTTCCATTCAGAGATTTGGCACCATTCAAGATGCTATACTACGCCGGCTCTGTGATGAAGATATAACTGTTGTTCAGGCTGCTTTAAACCTAGAGGCATTGCCCGAAATAATAAGTGCTCCACTTCGTATTGATGCATTCAGGAATGTGCTCCAAAGATGCATCAAGTTATTATCATCAGGTATCTTAACTTTTGCATTTGGTGAATTTTGTCCTGAATTGGACATATGTTTGCATTAACTCTTCAAATTACAGGTGCATCTCATGGTGCCTCTCTAGCTGTTGACATCGCTCTGTCTTGCCTCCAGCATGCTGCAGCGGGTTTGCCAGATGAGGGTGAACATGTGAAGATGGCGGCGGCATTAATTTTTCCCTTTATTATGATAATTCTGAAGGTTACATCGAAGAGTTTCAGTTGTTTCCTTTTAGTCACCGAGGTTTAGCTTGCTCATTATCTTATTCTTTTCTGATGTTTAATACAGACCCAAAGATTAAATCTGAAAGCTCTTGAAATGGCCAAGCAAATTAAGTGGCCTTTCTATGAGAATCTGGTCAGTGTTTCTCTACTGGATAAGGTAATGGTTTGTATCCATATTGCTGAGCATCTCTTCATTATTGTCGTATAACAGTTCATCAGAAATCAGATAAAGGATACAATTGCCTGTCTTCATTTTTAATTTTGAAACTTTAAATAGGTCTTTTAAATCTGAGTTCCCAATTTGCTCCATTTCTCGCATATAGTGATTTAACTGCCACTGTTATTGTTTTGTAGAATCTGAGATTGTAGTCTAGCCATCACAAATTCCATCTGCTAAATAATTTTGTAATAGGTCTTTCAGTTTATTTCTTTTCCTTATGTACAAATGTAAAAATATGTGTGTGCATATCTTAGTGTAACATACTGTTACCAGAAATCAACTTTGGGACTTGCTTGTAAAGAGTTAGGAAATAAATGTTTGCAGAAGCCTATTCCATTTACACTTTTAAACAGTTCTCTTTTTTTCTTTTACTCTGGGGGCAGAGGAGGTTGACGGATGCCCTCCTTTGGGTGGGTGGGTGTGTGGGGGGGGGTGCGTCATTTGTTCTTATTTAATTTTGTCAACAAATGAATGATCATTGAACTAATCTTGCATTTTTAATTTATATTTAGAAACTAGATTCTGGGAAAATATCCTCAATCAACGTGGAGAACATTAATGTGCTAGCAAAAGCATTGTTAATACATCCCGAGGAACATTTGCCTTGGCTGGTAGAATGCTGCAAAACCTTGAAACTGTCAAAAACTTTGTTCTTGTTGGTGTTGTTGCAATCTTTCACACTGCTGGAAACAGGTAATTTAATGGCTGGTTTGATGCTCTGGTGCTTCCACTCTATTCCCGTTTTTCTACCCCAGTGTTCTAGGTCGGGCCTTCCTTGATGCTTTAAACAAGTGAAAAATTAACACCAAATTTGCAGTGCCTGTTAATCTCTGTTAACGCATGTCTAAGCTTTTAAGATATCCCAAAAAGACTCATAGAAATTGTTTGATTTATATATTTTGTCAAAAAAATTGTTCAATTTATATGTACTAATATTTGACCTAGAATGACTTGCTTTGGTTTTAGTAAAATGTTTAGACTTGATTATTCTTTTTTTGATAACTGAGAAATCCCTGAGGGTCAGTGTCACATGGTTAAAAACATGGTGGATAATGGGCCCTCGGGGATTTCTTGAATATAGAAAAAGATGTGAGTCATTATTGTTTTTTGCTTTTCTAGAATCACCCAATGTGGCAAAATGAAAAATAGATTCTTAGTATACTGGGTTATTTAGTTACACTTGCAACTGAATCAAGTCGTGGCAATCTGGGTTGAAGTTTGAAGATCTTGAAAATAATGGTAAGGCCTTTCTTTAAAACAAGCTAACAACACCTTATCAAAATCAACAACATACCCAGTGAAATCCAACAATAGTAAAATAATGTAATAATCAAAACACAATAAACAACATATGGTGATAAATATCAAAAGGAAGAAATTACAAGAATAGGACTAGTCGTCTAGTACTACTACAAACATCAACAAGCCTAAACCTTCCAAAAGCAAGATAACACTCCACTATCTACTAACCTTCTACCTTAATACACGACCTCCACACCTTCCTATCTAAAGTCACGTTCTCGGTAATATGAAGCTGCGGCATGTCCGGTCTAATGACTTCTCCCTAATACTTTTTCGGCCTACCTCTACCTCTCCTCGTACCCCCTATACGGGATGTCTGCACATCCACTCTGTAGAACTTACCTTTAAGTTTAGGTGGTTCCTTTTTATCACAAAAGACTTCGGAGCTACCTCCACTTAATCTATGCCGCACCAATGCAATGTGTGACATCATCATTGGTGTCCCACTTCTCTGTATTACAGACCCAAGATACTTGAAATTCTCTCTCTTGGGGATAGTCTGTGTATTTGCCTCACTTCCACACCTGCCTCATGCATCGCATCACTGATTCAACAATTTTGAATATCCAAAAACCTGAGAAAAGAGGCCAACTTCTGTTCTCAACAGTCTCTTTTTCTCTCTCTTTAAAATCTTGTTTTTGATACTACCCTTTTCATTGTAAGATTTCAAATTGCAATGCTCGAATCTCCGTTCTTGAGTTTAACATTTTGAACCAAGGAATGGTACCCGAGGATTCACGTTTCAATTGGCTGCTTTTTTAAAGCCAATTCTTTAACAAATTTTTGATTATCCGTGATGGAGCTAAAGTTAATTAGGGAGTTCAATTGAGTCCCCCTTGTTGGGAAGTAATACTGTGCAAGTAGGGTAAAAACAAAATTTTGTTTGTATGTATATACATTGTCGAATCTCCTTAATATAATCATGTAGTGGTGAAGGGTGTTCAATAATTACTTCAAGTCACAGGTTCATATTCCTAGTGTTGTATTCTTGCATCTTTTTATCCCCTTATTAGAATTTCTGGATCAGCTACTGATTCAAATTTAGAACTCAGAAAGAGTAGAAGCTAACTAATATTGGACAAAGGATTAGAATAAGTTGAAAAGATACTTTCGCTCTTTGATTTTACAACTCTAATGATAGATTACTGCAACGTTATTTTGGAAAATGTTATGTTTACTTTTGGCTCCTCCCCTTTGTTAGGAGATGGTCAATTTTCAACGTTCTTTGGCATTTGCTTTCCGATTCTCCGAATGGAGTGGGAGTTGCTCGAGTCTGCTGGGAATATTTCAGAAGAGGTGGCTGATATGTAGTTTTCTGCCATTGACAGCAGTAGGTTATTGTTGTTTTTTGGCTCCACCTTTTGCTAATATCTTCCTTCGACAATTACAGTTCAACCCAGGATTATGGGAGGGAGACATTAGTATACTCATTAAACATATGCTTGCTACCAACCCGAAAGAAGTCAATGGTGAAATTCTGACTTGCTTGTTTTGGAGGCTGCTTGGGTCATTTAGTAAAATAGCAGCTGAAACAGAACCTTTGGTTGGTGATCCATTTTCTTATTTTGACATCTATATTTCTTTTCGCTTTTTCGTCACCTGATGTGTTTTACTGTCTTGTTTGCAGGATAAGAATGAGAACTGGTTATGCTGCTTTCGGGATCTGTTTGTCTTTCTTGTATCCTGTACGAACCATGTCTTCAAGAAACATCTGTCTAATGTTGTTGCAAAATGCAAGCTCCAGACATCACACTTCCTCTCAGAGTTCTTTACTGATGAAGGTTTTGAGACAGTGCCTTTTAACTTCTTCATCGTTCTGTATTAGTGTTGTTATCACCAACACATTTTTTTGTGCATCTGTCTTTTCTTAAGCAGTAATATCTTGACCCTCGAGAATATCAATTACTGGAAAAGCATCTTTCTTAAATGTGCTGTTAATAATTGCCGTTTTCCTGCATAGTGACATTGTTTTGTGAATTTACTTTTTTTGAAGTTCTTTACTGAGGGAGGTTTAGAAACTGTTTCCTTTAAATTCTTGTTCATTCTCTTAACCATCTTGCTATTACAAATTTTACCTTAATATTCCTCTCCTTAGTTAACGATTAATAAAGTTCCTTTCCTACAGTAGTTGTTCATCATATCTTAGAAGACTCATATTTTGATGTTTAGCTTATCAGTTTCTGGATAGACAACTGACCTGACCGTTACTGCTAAAACTAGAGTGTTCAGTAATGGTGACACTTCTTGGTTCAAGTTTGCACATTACTTTCATTTCTGATTGGTAGTTTCATTTGAGATTAAGGCATTTGAATTGCAAGCTTTTCTGCTCAAATGAAATGGTCTCTATGCAAGCTCTTAAAGAACATTAGTATCTAAAAGCATCTGTGGAATACAAGCATGTTGAAATTACATTCAACCTGTTCTACAATGTGTTAAATTAAGGTTAGGTGTGAAGCTAGTGATGTGTTGATAAAAGATCTGAAGTTCGTACAAGTTCTCTGGAGGAGAATTATCAATTTGTCTCTGCGGGGAATCGATCCATTATATCTCCTTTTCTCAGCTAAATATGATTTCTGTGTTGATTTCTCTGTCTGAATTTTCCTTGCAATGGCCCAAGAACCCTAATCCCTTCCATATTAAACTTTGTATTAAATTGATAAAGTAAAATCAACCTAACAAAAGAAAAGAAACTTGTCAATTCTTATTAGGGAGTTCTCTAGATAAGAAATTGGGGAGATGTTGCACTGAAGAGTATAATATTCATACGGACTAGCCTTCCAGGTTTATAAAGGATAAACTTTGTGCATCTTATATGGTCTCGCAAGGTTAATTCTGAACTCTGTACATCAAGGAAACAAAATGGATGAAAGGCAAAGATTCAGTCTGGGATAACTGTAGAATGTGATTGTACATCCTAATTTTGCCAACAGTGGGAGGTCTGATGAAATTTGAACTGAATTTCTGGAAGGTTTGTTTGAGAAAAGGAGCTCCTGTCAGTTGCTTAATTAGTAGATAGGTGTGACGCAGTGATGATTTTGTGATGTTTATGGATTTGGTGAAGATGTCCATTCTGGTGTAGTCAACTATCTGGAATTTTTTATTCACTGCTCCTTTATGATCTTTCTTGAGGATTTGTGTTACTGTTTACTATATTTTTGGATGTTTTGATCCCACAGGGGTTTCTGCTGCTCTCCTTATTGGAAGTCTTCAAATTTTCACATCTCTTTGTGCTCGTCCGGACGAGAGTCTTTCATTTCAACTCTTTGCTGAATTTCCCTCGATCCTTGTTCCGCTATCAAGTGATAACCAGGTTTTGCATTTACTTCTTAAATTTAGAACGTTTTAGCAAAACAACTCAGACTGTTCTCTTAGAAATTTTTTGTGTTTCTCTCTTTTGTTGAAAGAAACACATTTTAGCTTTGTCTTTTTATCGAACGAAAATGGAAACATGCCTTTTTCTTTAGATGGTGTTCTGTTTCACATTTAAAAGCAAAATACTTTTTTTTTCTGTATGTAGGATGTGCGCACAGCAGCAATGAATACCGTTGAAGGACTTCTATCCTTGTGGTCACGCGTTGATTTATCCAGATCTAAAAATGGTATTCCTCTCTGGCAGAAGTCAGTTAACTCTCGTTTACTTCTTATATACTACTCCTGTACGGGGATTTTTTCCCACATCAACAAAATAAAATCCCCCATGAAAAAGAAGGTTCTCCAGTGATGTCTTTCTCTTCCATACGGCTTTAACATTCTGCAAAATGACAGGTCCTCATGCTGTCTGGGTTCATTTCCTGGGAGAAATATTGGGCTTAATGGTTCAGCAGAAGAGATTGCTAATATCAGATAAAAATGTCCTCTCATCATTGTTTTCATCATTGCTAGGCAACTCCAACGATTCTCTCTTAGTGCAACACAATGTTGGAAAGAGGTTTGCTCTGTGCTCCAATAGCACCCATCATTTTTTTAGTAAATGTTGCATTCTTTGCTCCATATTTATTTTTTGGTCTGGTGCGACCTGCTGTTGGGGAGTGGGTTACCGTAACTTAGTTGAGTATGCCAAAGACTTTGATCCGATGATCAGAGCTCTTCTATTTGATGTTTCTTTCTTATTATTAAATAAAAGCCTATGAGCAGTAGCTAAGCAAAGAGAACTCGGTCAAGTGTTTTTGTTGATATCCAGTAGTCAAACTCCAGGACAAGAAGGAAAATAGAGTAAATCCTCTTCAAAGGAAAGCCCCACCTGCTCTGATACCAGAGCCTGAGATGGTAAACTTGTATACATAAAGAACACAATTCTTGAACCATAGCAGGCAATTGTTCTACCTTACGAACTTGGAGATTGAAGAAGATCACACTGTGCAGCAACTGAGGCAAGATCTCTATATGTTGATAGATACCCGAGAGACTGAGTCCTTGGGGGAGAGAGAAAAGAGGCATTACTCCCAGAAAACGTGCAACCAACCTTTCCTTCCCGCTTCTTCCTTGAGATTCGATCTCATAGAGTTCGTTTCCCGTTCTCAACCCTTGAAAACTATGAGCTCGCAGTTTCCTTCGCAACTCCGGAACTTCTTCGTAGTGGCTCCCCTGCATCCCTCATTTTAGAGAGAACCTCAAAATGTCTCTATTTCATTTTTTTTAAAAAATAGTTAACTTTGTATATTACTACAACAGTACACAGGCAGTACTTAGCCATCTTTACAATAAGTTCATCAAATCTAGCTATCTGATCCTAAATTGAGTCTAGTACATCAGTTAGGGAGATAGTGTCATTGGAGTACAACTGATTACACCAAAAACACAGTAGCAACAGGCAATTAAGTTTGACTTTTTGCATACTGTTTTCTATACTATCAAAACATCCGGAATACCTCTCCTTCCATATTGCCCACCAAATGCTAGCAGGGACAATTCTCCATCTCTCTCTGCTCTTAGACTGCATTCGACAAAAACTTTCTTCTGATTTTGTCCGATTTGTTGATGACCCTCTGAAGAATTGGAAACACCGACATCATATAAGTTGGGAGGGCATCAAGGACAGAATTTATCAAAGTCAGTCTCCCACTTCTGGGTAATTTCCACCTTGCTAGCTTTATTTCATTATATTCCATCCATATTCCAATTCCATTCATTTAATATCCCTTTGGTATTGTTGACATGACAAATGTCGTTTCTAGTCTCTCTTTCGGTGCTAGGCGAGGTTTCTTATTATTTTTCAATCTTTTCTGCTAGGTAATCTAGGATAAGTAATGTTATTTGACGCGAGGCTTGTTGAAAGGATTGTTATTCTTGCAGCCTTATCAGATGTCAACATCATCTTATGTACAGTCATCATTGTTTTTGAAATATGTTGGCATAATGGAGGTTACTTAAATTTGCTTTCACAGATTTGATCAGACAACTAAAGAAGAAATCCTGGCTTCCTTGATAGATTCTGCCCTTAGATTTTCTGCATATGCAAAGGTTGGCCTTCTTGATATGTTTATACATGCAATGTTTGTTTTCGCTTGACCTTTGTTGAACTGTCAAAATTTGTATACAGCTAAAGATTTTGTCGTTGCTCAAAGGCGTGGGGCATACGGTTCTACGTGTTAATGGTATTGAATCATTAATGCTTGATCTTCTTGATAGACGCCAGAAGTGTCATATTGGGTTTGACAAATCATGCCATAAGTTGTCACAAGTTGAAGTCACCATTCTTTGTCTTCTACTGGAGGTAAAATTATAAAATATGTAAATCCCTTCTATTAGTTCTTATTATGTTTATCTAAGCTTCTCAATAATTTGACTTGGATTGTCATTGTTCATAGTTGTGTATAAAGCCTTCTACTACAACTGTTGGTGACCTTGAGGTCTTGGACCCTGTATTAAAAGCCTTGCAGGTTAGTTGGCCTTCATTCTGTACCCTCCCACCTTTTGAACATGTATCAATATAAATTTCAATACTATGATGAATCATAACCTTCTGAGAAATATACTGATAATATGCCATACTTTCTGGTCCTAGGTCAGTGATGTGTTGTCCGGAGACCCTGCTATTCTGAAGCCTTGTATGACTGTCCTTGGGGATCTTAGCAATTCCTTCTATGCAAGTCTGAAGACTGAGACTCAGGTTAATGACTGGGCATTTATTACCTTGCTCAATGTGCAAAGACTGATCTGAAGCAGTTTTTCTCCTCACTTATTTTATAGTGGATTTTTGACATACCTGAGCTAAAGGACTTTGATGTTAAGAAGAATAAACAAGAGCTGATTGACATATGATAATAATACTCAAATACTTCCTTAATTATACATTTTCTAATAATTGGCTACTATATATATATATTTCATTTGGCTATTTTGCATATATGAAGTCTGTTGTTTCGGTTATCTGTTTCTGTGTGTCCATGTACCTGATGTATACCTGATAAAGTACTTGTGCTTCCTGAGCTTGGATTCAGGGAAAATTTATGCCATGTATACAATCTGGTAACTTTCATAGAGTCTAGAGAGTATTTTAAAGGCTTACATGTGGTAACTGCATTGTAAGCCTGCTTAGGTTAAACTTCTTTCTGTTTCTGTAGGTCCACTGAACAGCCAACATAAGCTTTTTAATGCAGCACCATTTTCTTAGTGTCTATAGCATGTAGTTGGCCTCTTCAAGTCAGCTTCCTTTAGATCAGGATAAGAAGGGGAGACTATAGAAAAAGTTGGTTTCTGGCATTCTCTTGTTCTTGTGGAAAAGAGAGAATAAACGTTTAAGCGGGAGAAAGTTTTCTCTGTCACCCATAAATTGTATCCTCAATTCCATAGGTTCTATTCTCAATTGCTTAATGATAAAAATATTCTTCTCATAGTTTTTCCTATTTTATGCTGTCTTGTCTTCTTGCTTCTCATGCTGTCTTGGCTTCTTTTTTCTGCTTCTGCTACTACTAAATTCTTTAATACGTAGGTGGTGCGTGGATGCCTGACAGGACAAAGTATCTCTATTATCAATTTCTTAATATTTGGATGCTTCATTCTTCATACTATCTGAACTTCTTTTTTTTTATATGAATGTTATCTAGACTTCTTTGATTACTTTGCTGCTATTCTCATTCTTCTTTCTGAGAGTAGAGTGCATGAACTTGAATTTCTGCTTTTAACTAAGTATTTTTCCTGAAAACTTGTATTTGTGAATGTCATTGATCATGGTTTGAACTTTCAGGATCTTGTCTTTCGGCATCTTGTGCTCTTGTTTCGCAGTGCCAACGGGGATATACAAAAAGCCACAAGAGAAGCCTTGCTTCGCATTAATGTATGTTCCTAACTTTCTTCTCATCTGATATGCAGTGATTATTCACTGTCTAAGCATGTTCCAAGTTCCAGAACATCTAGCACGAATTTACATGTATTTGTTATAAGAAGTCTATGTGAAACTAATATAGCTCATTGAAATGAGCAAAATTGTATCTAGAGTGTTCTCTGAGTTATAAATCATTCTTTTGCCTACACACATACTCACTCTTTGTGCTGTGTGTCTATATCTAATCCGAAGCACATACGTGACAAGTTAGTTGGTTGTATCCAAAACACATAGGTGAGAATGCTTGCAGTAATAAACAATAGACTTTGGAATCTGTCCGTGCGTTCACGTGCAGATCATTCCAATAATGCTAGAGTGCATTTCACTTTGATCTGGAACCTGCAAAAATTTAAGGCTTTCATATAGTCTTTACGCTCTAGCTTATGTTAGACTTAACACTAATTACCAATTGCAGTTGAGAAAACCATACAAGTCCATAAGCCCCAAGTTGTGTATCATGTGCTAGGGAGGTAGTGAAACAAAGTCACATCACTTTCTAGATTGTGAATGTATTGGACTGTTTTCACTCAATTGGTTCGGTTTTTGGTACTCAGTCCAGTTTATTTGAATGTCGGTGTTTGGTTCTGTTTTTCTTTCTCAGGTTGATTTTCTTGATTCAGTGTCCCATTATGGGGCTCAAGTATTCTTGCTTAAATTTGAAAATATTTTATAAATACATAAAATCATTGTCTTATGGTAAAAGAGAATCCACACTGTTTTACTGACCTGGTGGACCTCAATGGTATAATTATCTGGATTTAAAAAAAAATCCTTGTACTCTCTAAATCGCTCTTTTAGTGGGGAGGAATAGCACACAATGCTGTTCTTGGACAAGGGAGTCATTCCTCCAAATAAAGCTAGTGGTGACTGACTTAATTTTTCTTCCAGATCACTTGCTCGATTGTTAGTCGGATACTTGATTTCATTTGTGAGCAGAAAGTTTGGTCAAATGGGTCAAGGCATGAAAAGAAAAGAAAGAAAAGAAGTGCCTTCAATAATCGTGATGTTTGCCTTGATATTATTCCGGGAGGTGGAAACGTTGTTGCTTTTGTTGGTTCTCTGCTTGATGTGTTGCTGTTGAAGAAAGACATGGAAAACAGGTCAGTTGGACTTGTCATGCTACCATCTTATTGACTTGTCCACGATTAGTGCAGCAATATGACTAACCTATGCCTATAGATACCCTTGTTTTTTTGACTATTGATGATATCAATTAATCATTTTGTAGAGCTTCTCTCATTTGTCCCTTGTTCAAGCTTCTTCAAAATGCCTTCATTGATAATGAGTGGATTCATGTGGCTGCCAACCAGAGTGATTTACATTATCATTCTTCATCTGGAAACTCTCAAATTATTGCTGATGCCGCTGTTCACATCCAACAAGAGTTGCTCCTTATCTTGGAAGACATTACTGCTAGTGTCACATCTGAGGTTTTACTAGGGGCCCTTTTTGTCTAAATATACTGAGTTATTTTGGGTTTCCTTATCCACATTTACTTATGCATTTTGTCAGGATAAAAATTCTATGAACTTTGATGTGGAGCTCCTCATTAAGTGTGCCCGTTCTGCAAGCAATATGGTCACACGCAATCAAATTTTCTCATTGTTATCTGCTATTTCCAGAGCTAAGCCAGACGAAGTTTTAGACCATATCTTGGAAATTCTTGTTGTCATTGGGGAATCTGCTGTCACTCAGGTCTTTCTTTGAGCATATAAATTTTTTTCCTTTTCCTTTTGCCGCTCTTTGTTTTTCAGTACTCCTGTGTTGCACTAACTGTTTTGAATTTATGCGTCAAATTTGACTAATGATAATTGAACACCATGTCACACAAGTCACATATCAGTCTGCATGTTGAAACTAGAAGTTCAACAATTTTAAAATTGAACACTGCATTTATGGTATTGAATGTTTATATTTATGTCATCTCTACCGAGAGATTTTACATCTTCAAGTTCTCTTTCTTCAGTGGGACAGCAATTTTCAACATATATTTGAGGACCTCATATCTGCGGTTGTACCATGTTGGTTGTCTAAAACTGACAGTGCAGACGCGTTGCTTCAGGTAATATGGGCAGCATCCCCCTTACAATAATAAAATAAAAAATACGGACATCATCCACTAATAGATGCCATAACTCATGGAACTTTGTACTGATGCTGTAAATCTTTACTTCTCCAGATCTTTGTAAGTATTCTGCCTCAGGTCTCTGAACACCGGAGGATTTCAATGATTGTGCACGTTTTGAGGTATAGAATTCAAATTTTGAGCTGTAATATGTTCTCTGGCTGCATCATTTTTCTTTAATACGCTTCTCTTGCAGGCATCTGGGTGAAAGTGTTAGTTTAGGATCATTGCTCTACCTCCTATTTCGTTCGCTAGTTGCGAGAAACTGCTCTTCCTTGTGTGACAGAAGTGATCCATCTTTCAGTTACTCAATTTCCCTCATAACTACGCAGTGGGAATATTTATTCGCTGTAGATTTGTTGGAAAAATATTCGTGTACAGTATGGCTTCCCTCAATTTTGCTGCTTCTTCAGCAAATAGTAGTTAGTGACAGTGATGCAACACTCTTCATGGAGCAGCTAGTTGCAATGCATTTCATCTCAAACAAACTCCAAGATCCTGAAATTGCTTTTAAGCTTGATTCAGGGGAAGATTCAGACAACATTCAGGTTTGTATCCGTTGTAATTTCTTTTGCACTACTGTTTAGTAAATGTATGATAGTTATCCTGATCACTTGAAAGATGAATAGTGCATGAGTGCTTCATAATGTGAGGAATGATCCTCTTTTTTTTAAAAAAAAAAAAATTATATTTTTATTTATTTATGAAGTAGTGAGGAATGATTCTCTTCTTGTATTCATACATCAAACTTTTTCGGGTTTGTATGCAAATTGATATTTTATTCTGTCCAACGACCTTCTCTTTTCTTTGGTATCCTTGTAATAATATATTTTGGGTTCATATGCGGATAATTGTTTTATGATCTTGCTTACCATCCTATGATAAGTTTTTCGAATTTCATTTGCGATCTTGATCTAATATCCAGCAAAGCATGGAGTAATTCAGAAATTTTAGGAGTGCCTTTAAAGCTTTTCTACAGAATCACAATATTTCTTACTTGTGCTTGGCTGTATAGTAATATAAATACTTGCAGTTACTTGTCTTTTTTTGTTTGTTATTGTGACATACACGAACTGGTCCTTTTGTTGCTTTCCATAGTTGGAGATTTTCTTTGCATGACACCATGCCTTATGTTCTAACCTAATAATACTCTTGAGTTTCTTTTCCCTAATTGGGTCCTTCAGATTTGTCTTTTAAACCAAACTTCTGAAATGACGACTAAATTCTAGCTTTCTATAGATGTATGATTGCAGTGACTCAACTTATACAGAGATAAAATGCCTTTAATACTGAGAATTGATCATTTAAATGGCATGACAACTTTTGCTGCTGTTTTTTCTTGTGCATTTGCATAATTCTTTTCTTTAACCCATTTACTTCTATTGCTGGTGCAGCTGACAGTTGGGGTAATCATGAAGGAAATTGTTTGTCATCTCCAACTTGTTGACTCAAAAAGAAAGCAGATAGGTGTTCTTTCTGTTTTCCGGAAGGAGCTAAAGGAATATATGAATACTGTTTTAAGTGCTGTTACAAAACGACTTACACCCTCTGTATACTTCAAAGCAATTGTTCAATTGCTGGGTCATGTAGATAAATGTGTGAGAAGAAAGGTAATGTAGACACTTATCTTTGCCATTGTTATTCAGAAAGTTATTTACACTTGTGACACCTGCTATCTTTGGGAGCTTAAGCACCTCACACGTCTTTCATGGTGCATTGATAAAGCTGTTAGTTTTACACTTCTCAGTTTTTTTTCTTCTCTATGTGACTAAATTTAAAACAATTTCAGCATTTGGGCCTATTTCCTGTTGGAAATTGTCTAGTCGATGCACTCTCGTTCTTTGAAAAAAATGTGTGTGAGGATGTGGCATATGAAAGAGATCTTGTTGGAATTTGTCCTGTTAAGCTATTTTGGTGTTATTTCAGTTTTATTGTGGTGATACTGTTTTTGTCTTTATGTAATCAAATCTGTCTTTTATAAACAGGCTCTTGGAACTTTGTCTGAGACAGTGAAGGATACTGGGTTTGTTGGCTTAAAGCATGAAAAGAGGGGTCCAGCTTTGAGTTCAAGGATTTCGTGGTTTCATCTGGACAAGAATTCTTTGCAATCACTGGACACCTTGTGTCTTGAGATACTAAAATTAGTTAACTCACAGAGTGAATCAAGTAGTTCTTTGAAACTGGCAGCAGTGTCAACACTGGAAGTTTTAGCAAACAGGTTTCCTTCAGATAATTCAGTATTTAGCGCGTGCTTAGATTCTGTTAGTAAAAGCATCTGTACGGACAATTCTGCCCTTTCTTCTAGTTGCCTTCGTACAGCTGGTGCCTTGATTAATGTGCTAGGACCAAAGGCGCTCCCTCAGCTACCTTTTGTCATGGAAGGCATGATTAGGCAATCTCACAATGATTTGTCAACTGTAACAGCAGAAACCAAACCAACTGATGGTGATGCTTCCACAGTTTCATCAATTCAGAATGATTCTGTCTTTATGTCTATTTTGCTCGCCCTAGAGGCAGTTGTAAACAAGCTTGGTGGCTTTTTAAATCCATATCTTGGTGATATTTTGGAACTTATGTTATTGAAGCCTCAGTACACTTCCACGTCAGAACTAAAACTGAAGCTGAAAGCTGATTCTGTACGAAAGCTAATCACTGAAAGAGTCCCTGTAAGTTTCATCTAGTGCATATCTTCGTATGGTATGATTTATATGTGCAGTACTTTGAATGTTACTATGAACTCCTTCTACTCCTTGATTGAGCAGGTTCGTCTTTTACTTTCTCCATTGCTGAGGGTATATTCTGATGCAATTACGTGTGGGGATTCTAGTGTATCGGTTGCTTTTGAAATGATACAAAACCTTGTGGCTGCTATGGATAGATCATCGGTTGGTGCCTATCATGTAAGAATTTTTGACGTATGCTTACAAGGTCTTGACCTGCGTCGTCAGCACCCTGCTGCTGTTAAAAATGTTGATGCTGTCGAGAAGAATGTCATCAATGCGGTGGTGGCGCTTACCATGAAACTTACAGAGAAGATGTTCAAACCTCTTTTCATGAGGAGTATTGAATGGTCAGAGTCGATCGTTGAAGAAAATGAAAATGTAGGGACCAAAAGTATAGATCGATCTATTGCCTTCTATGGCTTGGTTAACAGTCTAGCTGACAGCCAAAGGTGAGTCATCAGCATCTTTTTTTTCTTTTCCAAATCCGTTCTTACTTATTCTTGTGATTTGATTTAGTTATGAGACACAGCCAGTACAATTTTGCAAGTTGTTGTAGATCTCATGTGGATAAAAACTTTGATGGAATGGTTAAAATATCCGGGACCAGATACTGAGTGACACTGTCATTCAGTGGAGGCATTTGGCATACCACCT
>JAJONR010011736.1:0-21988 GCA_029582245.1 Solanum etuberosum | reverse complement strand
ATATATATATATATATATATATATATATATATATATATATATATGGTAAGTTGATAATTTTTAACAATATTTTTATCAAAATTATTGAGTTCGGCCGAATTAGTAATCAGAATGCTAGCTCTATCCTTGTGTCAGATCCTCCAAAAATTAGTGAATTCTCAAAAAAAAAAAAAAAAACTATTTTGAAGGATTTAACATTCACCTGTTGACATCTTTGAAAAAAAATCAAACGACATAATATAAAAATACGTTTTGGTAAAAATTCTGCCTCCGCTGTTGATTATAAAAGTTAAATAAGGAAGAAGAATTGGAGTAAATGTAGCATACCTCTCTAATTTCTGAGAAGCTTACTGCATAAAATGTAACAGCAGCTACTGCTATAATTCCAAGTATTGGAAGTCCTAATTGTTGAATCCCATCCATTATTCTTGTTTTTTTTTTTTTTTTTTCTTTTTAGTTTCAATTTTGAGCTTAGATTTGGTTTTCTGATATCTTGTTTCTCTTTATTATTTTTTGGCTGATATAAGATTAAGATAAGATATCTATGTCTGTGGATAAGGTAAGATAAGGACTAGTAGTGGCCCAAATTCCATTTTTAATTTTTTAATTTTATTTCTTATTCGGTATATTCGATGTTTATATTGAAGATACCATTAAATTTGATGCGCACTACATGATCTATTTGGAGATAGCGCTCCCAACAAAATTATTTTCATTCTATAGTTTGAACTCGAGACTTTTGATTAAGGGTGAAACAATCTCACCACGGCACCACAACCTATGTTGGCGGCCCAAATTATAGTACTTGTCATGTGAGGGTGCTCCCACTCCTTACTATCTACTTGTTTGTCAGTGGCGAAATATAAATTTTTATTAAAGATGTACAAAATTATATATATAATATCTTACGTTTATATATACTATATAACATATGTTTTATGTATTTATTGGTTTGTATATGTCTAAAGTTCAATCATATATGCCAACTTGATACTACTGCACTGCTTATTTGTGCTTGCGCCGGTTAGTTTGGGTACAATTCAGAAGGTTAAAACTTATTGAACTTAGTGTAACTCTCTTATAAAATCACTCAATTTTGTTTTATAATTTAAAAGTCACTTAACTGAGGATAATTTACTTGAAAAGTCGTACTCAACTTTATTCTATAAACAAAAAATCACTCAACTATTAGTATTCCACCTAGAAAATCATTCAATCAATTTAAAGCTATGTAAAATTTCTTATGGGACTCAAACATAGAACCATGTGTCCATGGACGTTAAACTTTTCTTTTTGCATATATAAAAAAATAATACAATATTTTTTAAACCAAAAGATTTTTTAAAAAAAATCGTAGGACTTGAAAATACAAGTTATTCATTAGTCAAAAATCTCAAGATATCATCGATGGAATAAGTCATACTTTGACCAAAAAATTTAATGATAAAAAAAATTGGAGATATAATCAAATTTCTTTATAACAATATCATTCGTTTGATTTTTTTTTAACTTCTACTATGAATGATTGTTATATATTTCTAATAATAGCATTTGACTTTATATGTTATTTGATTGTTATAGACAAAAATTACACGAAGGTCATTTTTTAAAAAGTTTTAATGTTATGAAAAGAAAGGAAAATATTTTAAAATAAAATTTTTACAATTTAAGACGTTAATATATTATCAATAAATTCATGACAAGTTATATTGTACCGCTTGGTAGAATTAAACCAAACATATTTATAAACTAATTATGATTGCAAATTAAAAATTAATTTCAAGTTTATGACACCAAAATTGTAGCTAGGGTTTTAAATATGAAAATAAATGACAAAATTAATAGTAGGAAATTAATTCAGTAAACTTAAAATCTTGACTTCGCCCTTTGTATCAATTGTCGCCTCGTCATGTGGTCCTCCTCCACTCTCCACGCCAAGGAAAAAGTGAATAATAGACAAAGAAATTTTTTTTTAAAAAAATATCATTAAATAAATTTTTACGATACAATTACAATTTTAATTGGATTTAAAAAATTAATTATGGTGATAAAAAATATAGACTAATAATTCAATAATTGGAAAAAAGTTGGTATAATTTAGTTATGAATGATTGATCAAGAGAATTCCACAAGTGGGGGCTCCAACTCTATTTAATTATCATGAAATTTATAATGATTCATTCACTTGATTAAAAGGTACAATAATTTTATTATTATTCAATTGTTGATTGGTCATCTATCATTTCATAGATTATTTCTTTCAAAATATAAAAAAACCTTCTTTTTTTAACTTTTTATATATTCATTTGAAAACGTTGCGTTTCAAAAAATATAGGAAGGAAGAATAGATAATAGTTTTTTTCTTTTGGTTGAAATTTCAACTATATATGAACAAGTATAGTTGTGGTATGGTAGATACCTAATTATCGGGTCGAATTAAAAAAAATGATATCATGATTTTTGGATTATGGTATTTGAATGATATATAGTATATATCCTGGAAAAAAAATTGGTATCTATCAATACGGTTGACATTTATAAATAAAATATCAAACTATTGAATATTATGCCAAAGTGTATAGTTACATAAATAATTCATATATAATATGATAAAACTAACAAATTTACAACCTAATATTAATACAAAATTAAATATTTAGATGTTGGAACTTTTACTACTTTATTTGATTGAATGTCTTTTGTGTAATTTAATAACAAAGGGAGTTACTTTTACTTTTTAAAATATATATTTCTACATATGTGTTAATATTATATCATTGAGACATTTTTAAAAATTTGAAATCATAATTCTCTATTATATAAGTATATATAAATTGAAGTTGAACAAACTATATCAATTTATCATATCACAAAATACAAAACCATACAGTATTAATTTGGTATGATAGTAATACAATATTTCTAAAAAATTTAAAAACCCAAATTATCGAACTAAAATTTTAAATTCCGTACCATATCATACCATACCGAACCAATAGTGCATGTAGTAATGCTAGAAAAAAGGAGACAATCTAATACGATCTATAAAGTGGGAATATTTTTTTTCCTATAAAGTGAAAAAGAAAAGCTATCAAAGTTGTATCTGCATATGCAAACACCAAAAACTGAATTAATTAATTAATTAATCACATTGCTGCTAATTAATTTATTCTAAATTCACACTTTGAACTTAATTACTTCTTTTGCAAAAGTAAAGTTAAGTTTAATTAGATGGTCTAATTCACGTTTCTTTCTTTTGAAGTCTAATTAAAAAAGTTGTTTAATAATAATTTGTGTCACACTCAAACAATTAGTTAGAGCCTTTTATAATACTAACATTTTCTATATTATTATCATGACATATTCATCCATAATAAAAGAAGTTTCCTATTTGTTTGATGCAAATTAAATATCAGGTATGAATTGAATTATTAGGTGTGTATAAAGTCCTATATTGTTAGCTGAGAAGGACTATCTCAATCCGTTGCTTGAAGACACATACACACAAAGAGAAGTTGTGAGCTTCAATGATCGTGAATACTAAATACTCATAGATGTGGATGGCACGAAGTGAATTAATCTTTGTATACGGGTTGACTTGAATATTAATCATGTTAGAATGAGAGAATATATTGACTATGACCTAGTTCTTTTATTTCTTAACAACTAATATTCAAATTTACTAAAGTAAGAGAATTATTGAACTAGTCTACGAGCTGTTATGAAGCGTCATTATTTTAGATTAAATGTATCATATAAAATTTATCTTTTTCATTAATTTCTGTGAATTTAACAAGAAAAAAAAGCATATGATTTGAAATGATAAACCAATCATACTATAATAGATGTACATCGCTAATGCTAACGCAAAATTTTGTATAAATATTTATTTGTATGTGATTGATTCAGTGTAAACATTCGACGAAATTATTTTTTGCCCAAAATTTTTTGTGCTGCCCAAATTAAAATGTTTCTTTCTGCCGACATATAGCTTTAGCAATATATTGATATGGACTCAAATTCAAGAAACAAATTAAACACGTGCTAGTTAATTTATACATTTTAAGTAAACTGGTATTTTCTTCGTCACAAAATAAGTGATGATTGAATAGGTATAAAATTTAAAAAAAATTATTATAATTTATTTGTTTTGGGGCCCCGCTTCGTGCAGCTTTAGAAAGGAGGTGACTTTCTGAAATTCTCTTCGGCCTTTCCTATCTATCTTTAGAAGATCTAAACGTAACATGTGTTATATATTTTTATAATTATCAATTATTTCAATGAGGATATAATAAAAAATTTAATATTAAATAAGTTTGCGAAATTGCTCAATTTCAAAGAGTATTCGAGCGGAAAATTGATTCATTTTCTTTTGTTTTGAAACAATCGTCAGAAAGAAGGATATTCTTGGGCTATTTGAATAGTTGGAGGACATCTTTTAGCTTGTTAACTTACAATGGCGAGGAACCTTTTTAGCAAAAGACGTAAAGAAGGATAAAATTGACCTATTTTAAAGATATTTTTTACTCTTTTTCTGTATACTTATAAAGTGAAACAAAAAGCTTGCAAAGGTTATCAGATAAGTGTGTTTTGAATCTTTTATAATTAAATAGTAGTAAGAATACCTTTAAAAAATTTAATACAAATATGATAATATTTTTAAAGAGTCTAATCAACTTAGATCCACAATATTCACATATAATATAAATAAATGTGCTCTTTGAACTTTTATGTAGCTTGGCAGCAAGTGGCATGATATAGTTATATAAATTAGATGGCCAAATATTCACGTTTTTTTTCCTTTTTTTGATACAAAGGAACTGTACTTTTGACGGATCAGCCTTTTTTTATTTATTGTTTTGATACAAGTATATTACACTCAATAATAGATTGGAGTTTTTTTAAAAATAGCGTATTTTAAAAAGTATTTTTGGAGAGTAATAATTTATATTTACTTAATTAATTTGAGAATTATTTTTATTAATATTAATCATTAATTTGTATTTGATCAAACTTTCAGTGGTGCTTCTAAACAAAAAGAAATTCTTTTCAAAATCTGAAAAATAAATTTTGCAACTATTCATAAAAAAATTAATCAATCGTACACCTCAAATAAAATAAACACTTTTTACTTATGAGAAATTTGGCCAAACATGTCATTACTAGTTAATATCATTAATAACCTTTTAGTGCTACTGTACCTAATACTAACCTTTTTCTATAATCATTCACATTAATCAAGAATTAATTAATTCTCCAATGTTTGTTTAAGTTTTAATTTCCTTTTTGTAAGCAAGTTGCCACGTGCAAAGAGAAATCCAATTGCATAAGCCACTTGTAAAAAGTTAAGTTTAAATTAAAAATGATAGAGTCAGAAATTTATTTAGAATATTATAGTTAGAGGCGAAGGCGTAAAGCTAAGTATTTTACTTACGCATACGAATTCTACAAAAACAAAGATAGATAAACAATTTAAAGATCATGAATTTTTATAATAACCATAAATTAACTTAAAATAGAAATTGGATTATATTTTTTAATACATACAAAAAAATAAATATAGGCAAAAGGTATTGAATTCCTCTGACCACGTAAGCTAACTTCTGGATCCACCTTTAGGCAAAACACAATAACTTTAGCACAAATTTTATATTTATATTTAAAAAATTCACTAGTATATATAAATAATTTATCAAAAAATTAATAATTTTCTTTTACTTTTTCTTATAAAAAAATTTACCATCGCCAAGTAGAAACCAACAATTTTTATATAACTAAAAAAATATTATTCTTATTCTATTTGCATGATATAATTTTTTGATAAAGATATTAATTCAACTTCCTCTCCCTCCAACCCTACTCTACCTCTTAGTCTAGACCCCCACCCCACCCAAATTTAAAACACACACACCACAAATAACTATATATTATGACTTGCATAGTGAGTCCCTTTAAGAGTTGTAAACAAAAAAAAAAAAAATTTAGAGAAAAAAAAAAACATGAAATGCAAAAAAAAGTCCAAAGTATTTCTAGTTCCATATCCAGCACAAGGTCATGTAACACCAATGCTTAAATTAGCTTCATTGCTAGTTAATCATGGCCTTAATCCAATAGTTATAATTCCAAATTTCATAAAAATTGACTCTAAAGATGTGAATATTTCCATCATGTCTATTTCAGATGGTCTAGATCAAGATGGACTAACAACGTCTCCAGGTCGCGATTTCTTCGCGATAGAAAAGTCTATGGAAAATTATATGCCATGTCAACTCGAAACGATAATTCGAGATCAAGAAGATGGAATTGTGTGTTTGATTGTTGATTTGCTTGCTTCATGGGCTATTGAAATTGCTAATAAGTGTGGTGTTCATGTTGCTGGATTTTGGCCAGCCATGTTAGCTACTTATAAATTGATTAATTCAATTCCAGAAATGTTACATGATGGAATCATCTCTGAAACAGGTAATATTCATACATTTTATTTTATTTTGAGTTTTTTTCACACGATGTCTGGAATTCAATCACTTTAGCATTCCGACGGATTAATTAGGATTTGTGTCGTGTAAAGCCTGTTAAAAAAAGAAGTGCTTCCTAGGATTTTATCAACTCAGACTTGAGACCTATATGTTAAACATAAAGGGATCATAGTCTTCCCATCACAAACCCCCAATGATCTTTGTAGACATAGTTTTTTTCTTTTATTGTTTTATTTTTACTCGGCGGTTGATATATCCCTGCTTTAGAGAATCGACTAATTAATATTAATCGCTATGTACATAAGACCCAAGAAAGGGAAAGTGCTCCTTGTCGGAATTTTTTTTCATATTCGAAATTTAAACTTGAGACATCTAGTAAAACATCAAAGGAATCATATTCATCCTATCACAATTGATCAATAGTCTTTTTAGATATAATTATTTCTTTCATTGATCCTTCTTTATTTTTCTTTCAATTTCTTGATCATTGTGATTTTTTTAAAACACAATCAGATTATTTAATAATAATTAATATACTATACTGTATATTATGACTTGCATAGGTTAATAAAGTATCTTTATTAGATATTTTTGGTTTAAATTGTAATTTTTTTTTTGTGTATTTATAAATGCTCATTACATAAATAAGTTAACCACTTCAAATGTGTCACTTTCTTTTATTATATGCATTAACTATTAGCCTCAATAAATTATAAAACCTCAGACTTGTTCCAATTGCGATTGATGTGTATAATTAAAGGAGATGCTATCTAATAGGCGCTCGCTTGAGAATGTACGCAATGTTTTTCCCCAAAAATTTAAATTGAAAGTGTAAGAACATTTTATCATATATTCAGTCATTCATTTGATGACTTATTAAGGGAAAGACGAAGTAAGAGCATGCTATTGAAACCGCATTTCCACCAGAATTAGATATTTCGTCAACCACCACTTGAGCGCGATTTGCTTATCTGTTGAAAAGTACCATCCAGATACTGAATCAAGTACTAATTAAGTAAGATTTTAATTGAGTAATATATTTAGCCTTTTAATGCAATTAACTTGTAACATCAATATCTAGTCAGATAATTCATGAATCCAAGAAACTCATATATATACGTGCCAATTAGTATTTGTTTTAAAACTAATAAAAAACAATTTGATTAAGGAACAATTAATTAAAGTAATTAAATAGCACTAATAATGATTAGGTCAAGGTCAACTTATCTCATTCTAACATGATGTCATATTAAAGTCAACCATAAGAGGTTCATGATCAAATGATGTCTTTTTTTGTTTGAAGAATAACTTATTTCATAAAGTTTTTATTTTAAATCTGTTTTTTTGTTGTTCTTTTATTTATTCAACTTGGAAATTGGCATGCATGATTAAAGGATAATTTGTTATGTTCACATGCAACCACCAATAATAACCATTATTCCATGTGTTCTTATTATTCTTAATTAAGAATAATTTTAAAATTATAATCAAAAGCCGAAAGATAATTCAAAAAAAATATTCCTCGAATAAACATGCAGAATTAATCTACAATCCACTCATTTCACACTGAAACTATGTTGTCAAGGAAAAATATAAGATGATTTGTTCATAATAAGCATATGAACATACAACAAAATTAAGCAAATCCAGACGTTACGAGGGCAAAATTGAACCTTTTTCATGATAAAAATTGTGTGTATGGTTTAAATTTTATAACACTCAATATGATTATAATCTTTTTTTAATTGAGAAATCTATGATTAACAACAATTGACAATGTCACAGGTTGTCCATTACACAATGATCCAATTTGCCACTCATTTGATCAACCTACAATTAGACCACACGATTTACCATGGCTTATTGGAAATCCAAATGCAAGAATTTCAAGATTCAAGTTTTGGACAAGAACAATGGAGAGAACAAGAACACTTAAGTGGTTATTAATAAACACTTTTCAAGATGAATGTCACAATAATAAAGACCAAAATACAACAAATTTTAACACACAAATACTCCCAATTGGGCCTTTGAACACTCATGTAACAATCAAGAATTCAAGTTTTTGGGAGGAAGATTTAAGTTGCATGAATTGGCTAGATAAACAAGTTGTTAATTCAGTTTTGTATATTTCTTTTGGGAGTTGGGTGAGTCCAATTGGTGAAGCAAAGTTGAATAGTTTGGCATTGGCACTTGAAGCAACAAAAAGGCCTTTCATTTGGGTGTTAGGCCCATTATGGAGACAAGGTTTACAAAAGGGCTATTTGGAGAGGATTTCAAAACAAGGGAAAATTGTGTCATGGGCACCACAAATGGATGTGCTACAACATGAAGGTGTAGGGTGTTATCTGACGCACTGTGGATGGAACTCGACTATGGAAGCTATACAATCCAAGACACGACTGATGTGTTATCCGGTCGCGGGTGATCAGTTTGTAAACTGCGCTTATATTGTTCAAAAATGGCGAATTGGGGTTAGGATTGATGGTTTTGGAGTGAAAGATTTGGAAAGAGGATTGAGAAAGGTCATGGAGGATGATGGAATGAGTGAAAGAATTGATAGGCTAAATGAGATGACAATGGGCAAAGTGGCTAGTTGTAAAGCTATGGATAACTTGACAATCTTCCTTTCTAGTGTTAGGATGTGAAAATTTTATACCAAAACAATATAATATATGCTTCATATAGTACAAGGTTTGAAAAAGTTTCATATCACAAGAGTCTATTGTGTACACAGTGTTACCTTGTATTTTTTTTGTAAGAAATTATTTTCACAACTTTTCGAACTCGTGACCTCTTGATCACATGACAATGACTTTATCAATTATGTTATGATCACGTCCCTTCATTCCATTGAACATTGAACACACACAAATAATTAATAAAGCAACAAAACTGGGCAAAGTAGAAATGCGCCATCGGCCCCTGTAAATGAGCCTACCCGACAACATACAAATTCAAATTTAGTCAAATTCTAATGTGGATATTGAATATTGAGAAATAAAAAAACAAAAAAAAAAATAACAAAGTAAGTCAACTAGCTAACATATATTAATGTACCCCCTCATCTATATGCATTATTTAATTTGCCCATTATTAATTAAAAAAACACAGAAAGTTTCCTATGATTTTTGATATTATATAGTTATATACTACTATAATTTTTGCTCTCACAATTAATGTATCATGTGCTTCTCATCTGACCCCAAAGATTGCTCTCTGATTTTGTCCGTGATGTGCGGGAGCAAGTAGCAATAGAGGAATTTATAATTCGTTTGGCCGCTGGCTAGAGTTACAGTTACGCATGTATTAATAATATACGAATTAATTATGAAAAAATTTATATATTATATTTTATATTGAAATTAGTTATATAATCATTCATATTATTTATTCCATTTTTTATTTTGTATAAAATTATATATAGATTCATGTATAACTTATATATTTAGATTAGTTATGCAGGTTTCTAATCAAATATCATCTTAATTTTATACATAATTATAATCCATTATCAAATATGATAGTATTGCTTATGGAGAATATAATATACACATTATATTTGTCCTAACCAACCACTACATGACCCTAACAAAAAAAAAGTCCTTGTAATAAATTAAGAAAGCAATTGGCACAAACTTTTTGTCTTTTTAAGATAATAAGAAAATGTCCAATTGTATAATGAATAAATTAAGAAAGCAATATTTGGCACAAACTTTTTGTCTTTAAGATTATGTTGGTGTCTGACCAGCTTATCCACATACACCTTCATCAACTATTAAACATAATATATAATGTAGGAGTCGCTTCTGTGGCAGAAAAGATGAGAAACGCGAGTTTGAGATGATTTAGACATGTATAAAGGAGGTGTGTTGACGTTTTAATGAGGAGGGGTAGAGATAGGTCAGAAAAGTATAGGAGATAGGTGATTAAACAGGATATGACGCAACTTTATATTACCGAAGATATGACTCTAGATAGGAATGAATGAATGACGCGTATTAGGGTAGAGGAATAGTAGTCGTAGTACTAGTCATACCCTTGTAGTTCTTGTCATTTATTGTGTTTTCTATTATCACACTATTTTGATGTTTGTTAATATTCTTTTCTTATAGACTTTGCACTGCTTTTCTTATTAATGACGATGCTTTTTTTTATTGTTTTCTTCTTCCTTTACTTGAGTTTGATACACTTGAACCGAGAGTCTTTCAGAAACAGTCTCTCTATCTTCACGAGGTAATGGTAAAATCTGTATATATTCTGTCCTTCTCAAACCCCACTTAATAAAATTTCATTGAGTATATTATTATTATCGTAATATCTATGATATATAAAATTAAGATCCGTTGAATTCAGACCCTAATGCACGAAAATCTCTTCCAAGTTGAATACTAAAAATGAAAGGACACAATCAATCGATCTCCACCACCAATCTCTACTAGCCCTTTTTTCAAAGTTTATTATTTTAGTGATTACTAAAGTATTAAAAAATGATTAATAAAGATATTCTTTTTAATCATAAAAGTTATTTAATTTCTGAATTTTCACTCAAAAGATCACGTAAGTCGAAAAATAGATATATATTAATCCATCATTTGTGTTACTATTATTTATATTGCTTAAATGATATATACATTTGTTATTAATTTACAAAGTTAATTATCTTGCTTACATACTTGTGTTTATAATTAACTACTTGTGTTTGACATGATCAACTAGAGTTATCTTCAAGCTAAAGATTGAGAAATTAATTAGCCCTTTATATCTTTTTATTTGGAATTGAAGTAACTTGAGCTTTTACAAAAGTTGAAATATAATTCTTATTTTCAAACTGTTTTATAAGTATATATTTTTTTAGCTTATTTACGTGTTTTATAAATATCTAAAGTATTTATAAGTCAAAATAAGTTTAAAATTCATAAATTAGTATTGTACGATCTATTTGAAGAACACAAAGTTACGAGTTTCACAATAAATTAGTATTGTATGATCTATTAAATATAATTTTTATTATGACTCGTTTGATATGCAAGATGAGATAAATAAGAATATTTTACGAGATTAGCTATCCCACCTTCTATATGAGATAACTAATAATCTCATTATTTTAGTATATTTCATAAGATCACTATCCTTATCCCATCAATCAAATGCGAAGTAAAATAATCATCCATTTTATTTCGAAATTGTTATCCTCTCATTCCACAAATCAAACACTAGTACTTGTATAATACAAAAATAGTTCCCTTTCTACCCAGCAACCAAATGATTGTTAAGCCTATTTCGTAACCTAAATAATTAATAGGTTAGTAATACTTTTAATCTTTTAATTATTGATAAATTTGAATTTTGATTTTTATCTGAGTAAGCACTAGAGTTTCTCATGCTTTTGCCATTGGAAGCCCCTAGTGGGAGACTTGCACGACGGACTAGTTAGAGTAGAATTTCAACTCAACACTTTTTGAGTGAAATTTATAGAAGAGTTTCTCTTGACAGAGCAATAGTATACAAAGTAATCACTAGAGAGAAGGGCCTATAACGTTCAATTAATTGAGATGCACACTTTTAATGTTTTACTTATAAATATTCACAAATTTACCATAATTTAATATTATTTCACTACCTAATTAATCATATATTATGTTAAGTAAAAAATGAACTGAGAAAGTATTATTAGTATCACTTATAAGAATGTCTGAACTGATGTAATAGGTAATATCCCACAACGGAGAGTCATATATATTTTTTTTCAATTGAGCTCGTCATACCAAACTTATCACATATGAATAGTTTGCCCAATACGCACCAGACCGCAAATTTGCAATAAAAAAAGATTTCTTCCTTATCTCCATTAGTTTTTCTTTCACTTCTCATTTTCTTTTGATTTTCCGATCAGTATTTGATTACCACATTGAAATATCGATAAAATTCAGACCACGCAATGCAAGACTCATTAGTGGGTGACTTCAAGACCCATAAGGGGATGAAGCTCTCAACATACCGAATTTTCTCTATACACAAAATTTAAATCCGAAATATCAAATAAGCTCTAATTAAACATAAAACAATTCCACCGATGCGCCACGATTCACCTTTGGTGAAACAAAAAGGAAGTCTCCCGTCTCTTTCTTCCCTTACTTTCACACACGCATTTAACCAAACACGTAATATGCATATTCACGCTATGTCTTTTTCTCTCTGTATTTCATCGAAACCCCTAAAAACCTCTGCTTTTTTCTCGTTTTTTTAGCCAATTAGAGGTTTTTTTCCTTCTTTGATTCGGTGAAAGATTCAATCTTTCTCCTTCTCCGGTCGGTGAACATATGGTTACGTGTTGGTGTTTTTTTTCAATTTATTTTGTGTGATTTTTGTTAAATTATTATGGAGAGATCCGATTGCAAAGATTTCATGGACTTGTCTAACTCTTCGAGCTCCATCTCAGGTCAGCTCACTGCATTTTTCCCCTTCTTAAATGAGTTTTTTGCTTTGTTTTTTTTTTTTTAATTTAGAATAGAGGGAAGAGATATATATAGACCTAAGTTTCATTCTTGAATTGTGTTTTTTTTTGTTTAAATTGGGTTGGATTTTGGTGGGAATGAGGTGAATGCATATTTGAGATTTGTATAGCTAATTGATTAGTTTGAGATTAAGGCGAAGTTGCTATTTTTTTATTTTTTTTTGGGTTGATTATGTTTCTGCTTGAATTTGGTTTGAGTTACTGTTTTATTCCTATCTGGGTTTCAGCTAGTTCATTTCTTAAGTGAAGTTTTTGTTTGTTAAATGGGATAAGATATGACGAAACATATATAGAGGATTCATATAGCGATCCAACTTCATTCTTGAAGTTTGTGGGGATGAGCTGAATGCATATAGGAGATTCATATAGGGAAGAGTAACCAATTCGTTTGAGATTAAGGCGTAGTTGCAATTTTTGTCCTTTTTTCGCTTAATTATGCTCTGCTTGGATTTCATTTGAGTTACTGTTTTATTCTATATGGGTTTCAGCTAGTTCATTTCTTAAGTGGAAAGTGGGGGTTTTCTTTTTTAAAATGGGTATAGATATAGAGGATTCATACAGAGACCCAACTAGTTCATCCTTAAATTGTGTGTCTTTTGGTTGAATTTAGTGAGAATGAGCTGAATGCATAAAGAAGATTCATATAGCAAACGGATTAGTTTGAGATTAAGGCGTAGTTGCTATTGTTATGCTCTTGTTTTTTTTCCAGGCATGATGCTCTACGGGATGGTCCGATGGATATAGATGATTCAACTAGTTCATATCCTAAGTGGGGTTTTTTTTCTTTTTCTAAAATGAGTTAGAATTGAGGGAATATATATAAAGGATTCGGATAGCGTCTCAACTAGTTCATTTTTCAATTGTGTGTTTTCTTTGGTTGAAATTTGTTGGATTGAGAGGAATGCATATAGAAGATCTATATAGCAACCTGATTAGTTTGAGGTTAAGGCATAATTGCTATTGTTGTCCGCTTGTTTTTCTTTCTGTGTTGATGCTCTTACTGAATTTCATCCAATTTACTGTTTGATTCTATCCGTGTTTCGGTTGAAGAGTCCCACATGGTTCGGTGTAAGGATGGCTTGGGCAATCCTCAACTCTTGAGCTAGCTAGCTTTTAGGGTTGAGTTAAGTTCATGGTCAACTTTCTTTACAATTTCCCTGTATTATTTTAAAAGAAAATCCGTGTTTGTTTTTTGATGTGGAAATGGTGTGTAAATTTTGACTTTTTCCTTTGGTTAAGCAGATAGTGCTCTCTTCGATGCATCACAATATGCATTTTTTGGACGAGATTCAGGAGAGGAAGTTGAATTGGGTGGTCTAGAGGAAGAAGGAAACAATTGTGTTCCCGTGGTGGATGGTGGATTTGGTGATGTCGATACACATGAGTACCATTTGTTTGGAAAAGATGAGGTACATTCTTTTGTTACTCTGCTTTGGATTTGAAATGAAATGTTTGCCTAATGACGGTTTGGTTTTTAATGAAAAGTGTGATCATGTAGCCACTCTTGGACATTGATATTCGTTTTTTATCTTTATATAATGAGAAAAAAGGAAATAACTAAACTTGGCATCTACACATTCTATTACCAAAAATACTAGAGATAAACTCATTGTCTTCTTTAGTCTTACTAATTATGGGTGCTCAAGTTATGAGAACTTGTAGTTAGGTCTTCTGTAGCATCTATGGTACTGAAACATTGATATCATACATGTATTGCACCAGGAGAAAATTAGCATAAATTGGTCCTAGGATTTGCTACTTCATTTTCCAATCTTTGTCTTCGTTTACTTTTGTGCTTATTGCATTTTACTTCTAATTTTATGTGAGATGACCTTCTTTAGTTTCCTACTGGTGAATCAGTAAAAAGAAAAATGGAAATTTTATCATTCGCCGTCCTCTGCCCAGTTCTTTTCTTGCTTTGACACTTAAGAGTCCTGAAACCCTCCCCATATACTCTACAATCACGAGTCCACTATAGTCCTTCCTTTCACCGTTGATCTAAGAGGCTATTGGGAGGGTTAGGATGGTGGTTTGCAAGTTTTGGTCCAAGCTTCCGAGCTGCAATTAAGGTTTGTGCTGGTTTGGGGAAGTGGTAGCAAGGTAACAGCAAAGGGTGGCAGAAAGCATGTTTTTTTTAGCTTCACTCTGATTAAGTTTGCAGTATCCACGATGAACGAAATTTCCCTGTTCATTAAAATTTAGGCTGAATATGTCGATTGCTAGTTCAAGTTTTAAGATTGGCGTTTAGCTCTAACTTGAGGGAACAGATTGCAGTTTCCATTTTATTGATTTGGTTTTGGAATTTTATCAACGGGTTTATCTTGTTATAACTGGAGGATCTGCTGTCTCGTTGTCAATTAATAGTTTTATAGTTGGAGTATTTATTGTTTTCTTTTGACCCACTTTCTTCTCTCCTGGCTCTGGAGTTTCATATCACTCTCATTAAGTTGCATTTAGCTTGTGTCTGATCCCTAAAAATTTTTGGTGCCATCTCTTGTGAATTTGTGCCTTTGGTGGTTTGAGCATGCTATATTTTTTATTACTTTGATAAACTGTTGGCGTATTGTACTTTTCTTTGTAGTTTTACCTCTTTTGCTGCCTATACTAATATACTGCTTTATTTTCAGGGATCAGCTTTGGGGTCTTTATCTGACATAGATGATCTAGCAACTACATTTTTAAAGGTTTGATCACAGTGTACCTTTTTAAGTGGTGCTGTTCATTACAATATCTGGTTATGCTATTTTCTTTTATCTCTTCTTGATTCCGAATAGAAATCCGGATAATTTTGCTTACATATAGTTTGTCGATCTCTAAGGGGTCGTTTGGTATCAGCAATAAGGATAACAATCTGGGATTATTTTATCCCGAATAACTTGCTTGCAAGCCAAACAACTTACTACTAACTAGTAAGTGTGTTGGAACTGTGGCTTGTAAATTTTATTGTAGCATCTTCTCTATAGAAATGTGAAACTATTCTGTGCTATCAATCTGATTAGTTTCCTGTCTTTGAAGAGGATAATGATTGGATAGTTGCAAAATATTGAACTTGCGGCGTAGGTGAAGAGAAACAGAGCTTTTTATGCATACTTGGAACTAATAATTTTCTTTTTCTGATTTACTTAGTTTTCTAGTACTCTGAATGGCACTAAAAGGAAAGGTTGTCTCAAATGTACTTGATTTGATCATTAATATCTTAAAATTTGAAGATCCTGGTTTTGCATGGCATGCGTCTTCGATTTACCTTCCGATCTTTTCTGCACATGTCAACTACATTTTCGATGGTGCGACCTAACATATTATTTTTTAAAGTTTACATGATTTTTTTTCTTTTCTCCAGTTGAACAGAAATGTCGCAGGACCTAGGCATCCAGGAATTATTGGTGATCGTGGATCAGGATCGTTTTCGAGGGAAAGTAAGTGCACATGTGGATTCATCTTTGAGTCAATATCTGTTATTACTATTTTATATTGAAAAAATCTCTTGGGCTAATTGTTGAATGACATCCACTATTTTCTTGTTAATTGTATCTGATGCTACTTTGTAATAGAAATCATATTCCCTTAACACTATCCGCTATCGTGCATATTGGGCCACTAGTCCAAGTTCTGGAAATTTCTGAAATATCATAAAGTTTCTCTTTCTTTGTTGTCTCCAAAGTCTTTTTTTTTCTTGTCTTGCTTATTTATTTATTTGTTTGTTTATTTGTCTTGCATATTATTTTACATTGGCGACTTGTGTATAACGAAATGTAATAGGATCTAAGTTTGGGACTTCTACACATTTGTACTCCTTTTCTCTGCATATGTGTGTGACATGTGGTTATGTCTCTGCTTTGTTGTTCATCAAATGGTTGTGTTGAGCATTAAATGGGAGAATACAAAAAGTTATTGAATTATGCTGAAATCATCTCCTTACCATCTTTCGTCTTTATAACAGGAATCTCTGAGACTCTATCTAGCAAAAATTGGATTCCCTTTGTAACATATGCCAGATTAGATCTATTGTTAATGATTGTCATTGTAATGATGAGTTTCCATGTAGCTCTCTTTGATTGACCAAAATTGTTTGCAGGTTCATTGGCAGCTGAATGGGCAAAGGAAAGTGATTTTCCTGATTGTTTTGATCAGCATTTGTCTGACACTGAATGTTACCAGGATAGCAAAAGATGGTCTTCGCAGTCTCATTTCTCTCCTGTGCATCTGTCAGAGTCAAAACCGTTGTATAGAACATCCTCAAATCCTGAGCAACCACAACAACTTCAGCGCTTCTCAAGTGAACCCATTTTAGTGCCAAAGTCATCTTTCACTTCTCTCCCTCCTCCGGTTGGCAGATCTCTACAAGCCTCACCATACAGCCTATCACATCATCAAAGCATGCCATCTCTTGCTGCTGGACCTCAGTCTTCCTATTCAAATGCGAATCTCTCCACTTTGTCAAATCCTAATATCCATTTACCAGGCTTGTCTCATGGGCCCCATTATGGTGGAAACATGCCACAATGGACACCTCCCTGTCTTTCTCTTGATACCCGTCTGCTAAATCACTGGACTAGTCATGTGAGTCTCAGCCATGGGGATCATTCTAGACTATTAAATAGTTTATCTCCACATCAATTTCCTCAGAATGGTTTGTTATCTCCTCTGTTAATCTCTTCCCAGCAACTGCAGCAGCAAAGATTGCATCATTCAGTTCAACCATCTTTAGCTCATTTTTCTGCACTGCCTTCCCAGTTTAATTCCTTTCCTTCTCCCGCCCACCTGGGTAAGCATGGATTGACTGATTTTAGGGATTCAAAATCTAAGTCATCACATAAAGGTAGACAGAATGTGTGCTTTTCTAAACTAGGCTCTGAAGGTGGTAGCCAAAAAAGTGACAATAATGTTCCCAAGTTCAGATCTAAGTACATGACTGGTGATGAAATAGAGAGCATCCTGAAAATGCAGCATCCTGCAACACATGGCAATGATCCATATGCGGACGACTATTATTACCAAGCTCGCCTTGCAAAGAAAGCAGCTGAGTTGAGGTCAAAACATCGTTTTTGTCCAAACAAGGAGCAACCTTCACGATCACGCAATAGTACAGACTCACAGCCTCATCTCCATGTTGATGCTCAGGGGAAAATTTCATTTTCTTCCATCCGCAAACCTCATCCTCTTCTTGAATATGATCCACCAGGATTTTTATGTAATGGCAGTGGTGATCAGAAGATGACTGAGAAATCTATGGAGCAGGAACCAATGCTTGCAGCTAGAATTACAGTAGAGGATGGTTTTTATCTTCTTCTTGAGGTTGATGACATCAATAGGCTACTTCAGTTTAGTCAGCCGCAAGATGGTGGTGTTCAGCTAAGGCGGAAGCGGCAGATTCTGTTGGAAGGCATGGCTGCCTCACTTCAGCTTGTTGACCCGCTTGGAAAAAGTGGCAGTTCAGTTGGGCTGACCCCTAAAGATGACATCGTGTTCTTATGGTTGGTGTCTCTTCCAAAAGGCCGGAAACTCATTTCAAGGTATCTTAAGCTTCTTGTACCTGGTGGTGAGCTTGCAAGAATAGTTTGCATGGCAATTTTTCGCCATTTAAGGTTTTTATTTGGCGGCCTTCCACCTGATCTAGGAGCTGCTGAGACTGTCACTGCACTTGCAAAAACAGTCTCTGCATGTACAAGTGGCATGGACCTTAATTTGCTTAGTGCTTGTCTAGCTGCTGTTGTTTGTTCCTCAGAGCAACCACCTCTTCGCCCTCTTGGAAGCCCTGCTGGAGATGGAGCCTCTGTTATTCTTAAATCTGTTCTTGAAAGGGCAACTTATCTCTTGACCGATCCTCAGGCTGTTAGCAGCCTCAGCATGCCTAATCCTGCCCTTTGGCAGGCATCTTTTGATGCCTTTTTTGGTTTACTTACTAAGTATTGTTTGAGTAAGTATGACTCTATAATGCAATCAATCGTTTCACCGACCCAGTCAAACACAGAACTGATTGGTTCAGAAGCTGCAAGAGCTGTAAGCAGAGAAATGCCAGTCGAACTCTTACGTGCTAGTCTCCCACACACGAATGAGCACCAAAGGAAGCTGTTGTTGAATTTTGCTCAGAGGTCCATGCCTGTAACTGGATTCAATGCTCATGGTGAAAGCAGTGGACAAATAAATCCTGAATCTGTAAGCTGTTAGTGGAGATGCTAAGATGCCATAATTGCATATAATTCTCAAGATCACCATCTGGCTGCCTTTTTCAGAACACAATGTTGTGCTTTACCTCCATGCCAGTAGAAATGTTGAAGGCTAGAAACAAGGGTATGTGGGGCGTCGTTTTAATGCCTAAAGCTCCTCTTCCTCTTCCAACTTGTGTTTCTTTTTCTTCTTTTTGTTCCTTTCTCCCTACCTTTTCTTTCCATGCTTCTTTCTCCTTCCTTTCCTTTCAACTTTTCTTCATCTTTTTTGAAGTAAAAGTTTTGTTCTTTCCCTTTTTCCTTTCTCGTTTGTGACAAGTCTCATCTTACGTAACTGTGTATAATGTTAGAAAGTGACGGGGTTATTGGTCGCTCCTTTTAGTGTTTCTCATCCAAAGAGCTTATTTTTCAATGCTCTTCTGTAAACTTGGATTAAAGCTGGAATGATGAGATGTACAGGCCATTTATGTGGAGTTTAGGGAGCACTCCAACTTGGCCATCTCCCCTCTCTTTATCGGGGAAGAAGGTGTTCACCTGAAGTGAAGCTGGCTCATAGGACGTAATGGTTCAACTCTGCAGGTTTGATAGGATACATTTGCTAGACTTGAAACTTAACATGGATGATAATTGTAATAGTAATTACATGCTCTTGTTCATCGACTATTATTTTACTGTAACATTTCCCCATATTGTTTACCAAGTTGATTTGAAATTTGTCATCCCCTGTCAATGGTTCAGGTATGCCAATGAACATTATTGCTTCTACCAGTGTTAGCATGTTGGATAAACTGTAGTTATATGTTGTCTTCTTCAGTCGTCCCAATATGAGAAGGGCTGTGTATTCTAATCACTCGTCACTGTATGCGACTGAATGTCAACACCAGTGCTAGTTCAGTGGTATAACGACATGTCTCGTTTGATGTAAGTGCTGAATTTTTCCCAGCCAATCGAAATCGATAGTTTATGTATGTTAGAGCAGTGTTTCTGTGTAATGTTTTGTTTCTTAGCAATTCATGTCTATTATGTGGTACACAGCATGTAAAAAAACAGGGGCCTTTTGCTTTAAATATTAGAACTGTATAGATCAGCAACACTAATATGATGGCTGAAAAAAGCTTTATTTTTGACTAAAGCTTTTGCCATCTTTAGATGAGGTTACTTTCGTTTGGTCGTAGATTTTGAAGTTGGAACTTGAAAATTTAAGTTTACGAAGTAGTGATTTTTGAAACTTGAAGTTTGTGTTTGGACATGCATTTTATTTGAGAAAACTTAAAAGTTGTATGAATGGAAGTTCCCTGAGGTTTGAAACTTAGAAGTTGTGTTTGATAGAGCCTTCTAACAAGCAGAGAAATCAATTTAAAGATTAGGGTGTTTTAGTGGTCCTCCGTTAAAAAAGACGAATATTTTATTATTGGTTAAATCAAAAATTAAGTTGTCAAGGACCAAAAATCGACAATAAATATCTTATTAATTTGATTATGGATTTAAGGTGTTTACAAATAAAAAATCAAGGGAAAAGGCTCAAATATGCCATTGAACTTTTAGAAAAGGCTCATTTATGTCATATGTTAAAAGTTTGGCTCGATGCATTACCGTTTAAGAAGAGGCTCATTCATGACATTTTTTTAACTCCGATTTTGCAAAATCATTTTTTACTCTCCAAACAACTTTTAACACTTTTTAATTGAGATTTTAGATCAAATGTATTCTTTTTGCTTCTTCTTCCTCAAGAACACATTAAGAACATAAACAACTTCGAAATTTTCAGTTCTTCACAAAATCATTTCAAAATTCGACTACATCATTAATTTATTTTTTTTAAAAACAAAATTCTAAAATCATTTGTAGAGTTTATTTTTTCAGAAAACGAAAATCAGTCCCAAAATTTCAAAATTTTGCTTTGATTCATGTCTTTCTAGTTGTTTGACATTAGATCTTTGTTCCCTAGTGTTTTTTGAGTCTATATTCAAAATTTCAAAAGATTTGAAGTTTTGGAGAAAATTCTAGCATTAAAGAATGTTGAAGTTTTGAAACTTTGAAGAAATTTCAAGTGGGTGTTGTTGAGTTACGTTGAATTCGAGCTCAAAAGATATTGAGTTTTGGTATCTAGCTCGGAGGGAAACTACTTTTGAAATTTGAGGTGATTTCGTGAAGAATTGAAGAAATTTGGGAATTGTTAATGTTCTTTTTAAGTGTTCCTATGAAAAAAGAAGCAAAAAGACTACATTTGATCGAAAAACTCCAATTGAAAAATGTTAAAAGTTGTTCGTGGTGTAAAAAATAATTTTGCAAAATCGGAGTTAAAAAATGGCATGGATGAGCCGTTTCTTTAATAGTAATGACATAAATGAGCCAAACTTTTAACGGATGACATAAATAATTTTTTTCTAAAAGTTCGATGACATATTTGAGCCTTTTCTCCCAAAAATCAATAATACATAAAATTGGACCAAACAATAATCACCCTTAGGCAACGTCACTCCATTTCAATTTGTTTGAGTTACTTTCTTTTTTAGTTCATCATAAAAAAAAATCTTTTTCATTTTTAACAACTTTTTACCGACATATTTAAGAATAAACGATTTAAAACTCTTTTTTACTTTCTTATACTCCCTACCAAATCAAAACGACAGGAGTAATAAAAGCTGCCACACAACTGTGAGTCGCAGATAGCTATGCGCCTTAATAGCTTTCTCTTTCTTTCCTATTTCCTCCATTGAAGACTTTTTTCTGAAAAATTTCCCCAAATTTCATCTTCCTCATTCACCATCAGTTTAAGCAAAAAAAAAAAAAAAAAAAAAAAAAAAAAAACCAAAAAAAAAAAAAAT
>JAJONR010011735.1:0-15067 GCA_029582245.1 Solanum etuberosum | reverse complement strand
TCCCACATCGGTGGGTTTAGGTTGGGGAGGAGGATTTGGAGGTTATAAATTAACCTCCTCCCACATCGGTGGGTTTAGGTTGGGGAGGAGGATTTGGAGGTTATAAATTAACCTCCTCCCCTTCATTGTAAATAATCCCAAAAATTTATATCTCTTCTCCTCTATTAATTAAATAGTCCAATTGGGCGGTGCTTGGAGATTAAGCTAAATTAGCTGAACTCCGTTAACAACATTCTGGTGTTCTTTTTAGTATTCAATATTATTTGTCGGGTTAATTATTCTGTTGCTTTTGTGGGCTAAATCACCCGATTTTTCCCAACAAGACACATATTTAGATAGGTAAAATGACCATAATACCCATATTTTAAAATTAAATGACAGGGAAGCAGACATGTTGAAAATTTGAAACACTCTCTTCTATATAAGAGAAATAATAAAGAAGAACCGACAAAATAACACAACACTATATACCACCGATATGGGTAATGTGGTAGAAAGCAACGTGCGACTTGAATGGTTCATTGCTTCCACTTAATTTTGCGTTTGAGATATAAAAAAGTTCTTTTTTTATTATATTTTTATATTATTATGAGATTATTTATTTCATGTAATTGGTTAAGGCAGATAATCGCCGGATAATATTATTTTTTTGTTAGTAGAATTTTCTATTTCATTTAACTAGATAGTTATAGTATATATACTACGAAGATTCTTGATGACATAGTGTATTTCTAAATTTTTATTGATCATATATATTTTAAACTTAACATAGATTTAAGGCTACTTAAATTGTTCAATACCTAAAATCTAAAGCTTATTAAAAAAATACAAATAGTTTAAGGAGTCGTTTGGGACAAAGATTAATAACACAGAGATTAGTAATGCAATGTTTATTTTTGTCGAGTGTTTGGTTCATTATTTCTCACCTCATCTTGTGTTTGGATTAAAACTCTATAAAAAATTTCTTTCCAATTATACCCTTGAATTATTATGTAATTGGGTCAAGGTAGATAATTGCCGGACAATATTATTTTTTATGGCATTCTTATAACTAGCTAGGCGAAGAACAATTTATTGTCATGTTTGCTATTTTTTCACTTGAATTATTTGGGGATAAATAATTGTCATTTTAATAAATTGATCACTCACAAAATGTCAATTTTCAATTTAAAAAAGATAATTCATCTACTTTTAAAAGCGAAAAGACGATAAACAATAGTAAAATTGAACAAACTATCCACATTTACACATAAAAATTACAAGTTATAATTTAATATGTATGCAATTTTATAAATTGTCCGAAATACAAATAATTAAAAAACCACACAAATCTATATACGCACGTAAGATCGTCTCAAGTAACTTTTAACTTTTTCTTAATTTCCATTACATTAATCCACGACTTACTATTTGTTTCATTCGCATACACTGCATTATATTTCTCTTTCTAATTAGTAAATGTTAAATAACTCACATTTCAAATATTATATTGATTTATATTAGATTTATTTAGTAACAAACAACTCTCTCTAAATAATTTGTAAGCAAATCTATTTAAATAAATTTACTAGTACAAATATAAATCATAAAATTAAGAAAATAAATAAAATAATTAAAATAATTTGAGGGATATTTTGTCTTTACATAGACTTATCCCATGTTATTAAATCTCATGTATTACTAATACCTCCAAATGGAAGGTATTAGTAAGGGAAAAGACATAAATCCCCCCTGCATTTGTCCCGAAAAATCAGTTACACGCTTAAACTTTTGTGATGACCTATTACACACCTAATCTTAGTCAAAGTGATATTAATACCCCTTAGAGGGTGACATGGCACAGAAAGTGTCTTCACCTTCCTTAAGGTGTGTGAGAAGAAGAAAATTTATGTTAAAATGACAAGTTTAAACACGCGACACTATTTTATTGGTTATTATATAATTAAGTATTATAATTTCTAATATATTAATTATGACATTTTTTATCTTTTTTATCTTTTTATTGGTGACCCCAATTTCTTTAAAGCTTTTATATTTTTAATTCTTTTTTAAAGTTCTTCTTTACAAATTCTTTGTCACCATTGATGATTTCTTCAAATATCCATCACTCTATCTTAAAAAGGAACTCTAAATAGAAGTAAAAAACAGTGGGGATGATGTTGATTTCCACCAGAAAGTTAATAATTTTAACTTAAGGTTCATGAGTTTTATTCGAACTCGCCGGAGGATTCACCGAAAAAAATTATGAGAAAGATAATGATTTCTATTGAAAATCCTATTACATTATGCATAAAATTCATGTTTCATTGCCTACATTTTTCAAAAATTCATGGAAGAAAATAATTTTCTATCTTTGTTTTCTTTATTCTCGCCGGAGCACCACCCACAACCATCACAATGTTATTTTTGTCTCAAGCCATCAATAACATATTTGATTTTACACACAAATAATACTAATGAAATGCTTGATTTTCATCCATAATTATCAAGATTTCAAAAGAACTTTTACGGATTTGAAAGTTTTTATTTGTTTCGCCGGCAACAATGGTGTCGCCACCGCCTATCACTAAACTTCATACTCGTCTTATTGTCTCATGTTCTCTCTTCAAATTTCTTGTTTTCCCTTCAATTTATGAATAATGAAGAAGAAAGAAGAAATGAATTTTAAGAAGAATGAAATGTAAGGTGAGAGGAGGAAGAAAGCCTAGGTTTCTACTTTTTGCAAAAGTCTAAGAAAATATTAACCAAAAATGGTTTTAAAAAATCAAAATAATCTTAATTACGTGTCAAAACACGTGTATAACACATTTTCACACAAAAATTGGTATTGTCTTCGGAAGGGGATATTAATTTCATTTGAAACAAGATTGAGTGTGTAATATGTCGTCATGATAGTTTAAGCGTGTAACTGACTTTTCAGAACAAGTTCAGGGGGAATTTATGTATTTTCTCTATTAGTAATACATCATATAATACATGTAGGAGGTATAACTAATCCATAAATTAGTTATACATAGACCCAAATTCCTACCAAACATAGTACAAAATAATACCTAACATAATACATGGAGTATTTCTTCTAATACGGCCTACCAAACGACCCTTAGGGTCTTATCAAAGAATTTTTAAATCCTGAATTAGTTATCCCTTTTTTTTAAGGATAAAATAAGATCATATATAATGTATAACTAATATATGGATTAAATTAAATAAAACAACCAAACAAACTAAATTTTAATTATGAACTATTTTAGTTAATATCATCTAGCAAACGGATTCTAACAGCTGTAAATGAGACGGAGAGAGGGAGTATCATTTTTGCATAATTTCACATTTCTGTTTTTTTATAAAATTTATATTATATAAATAAATTCAGGTGACACAATCATTTCCCTCGCGGGACAGCAGCACACTCGTGAAACCAAAAAGGAAAAAAAGTACATGCATTGGTTGCTGCAGCAAGTAGAAGTACATGCATTGATTTTTTTACTGCACAAATTTCAACTTTATTTATTCTCTATATCTTGCTAGTCATGTCCCAAACAAAGAACCCCTCAATCTGTTGTCTTAATTTTTTTACAGTAGTGAGTTAACAAGAGCTGTGATTCTTGCTCACAATGGGATATGAAACAGTAGTTATGCTGGAGACGCAAATCAGTTGGCTCTACTTGAGTTGCTTCATCCCCCCTCTTTGTGTGGAATTCCAAGCTGTTCAAGAGATGCCTGTTGCTATTTCCGTTGACATGAGAACTCATTTGGATCCACTATTGAAATGCGAAGTTGCATGCCGATGTAAGATGTATCCCTAGGCTGACTGAATATCATTAAGTTATAATGTCTGCAGATCCAGAATATTGTATTTCTGGTTTGCCGCGTAAACACACTCATTCAACACTAAACTCTTATGTTTTAAGTGTAACCTTATGCAGAGAGTCAAACTGCTACTTAATGATTATTTAGCATTGATATGGATTTGAAATGTCGTGTGCTGAAATATTTTAGAGAATACGTGCATAGGGGAAGAGTACTTCGGGCTTGCGTAGGTGTACTTAACGGATAAGAAAGTTATTAAGTTGAATAGTTTTTACAGTTTGACCCACATATGTTTCAAGTATAAGTTAAGTTAACTACACCTTAGTCTATTTTATATTTCAGCATTTGACATTTTGAGCCCAACATAAGTTAGGTATAATGTTGTTTGGACTCTTTAAAAATGTTGAAGGAAAGATACTCCAAAAAAAGTGCATTTTGGAGAATCACCATTTCTCAAGCATGTGTATAGTAAAAAGGTTCCATTTCCAGATAGGAATAAGAAATGCCTAGTTGACTTTTTCTTCCTTAGCTAGGTTATATTTTCCTTAGCATTCCTGCTAACTTTAGATTAAAGTCAACAAATTCTCCTCTTTCTTTAACAGATAACTTGCTCAATTTACCTTTTAATCTTTTTTTCTCTTGGATTAAAATCACCATTTCTCAAGTCTAAATCAAGCTACCAAAGATGGCTTGCATTTAATTTGTGCATCTTAAAACAAACCTTCAATTGTTTTTACCTTGCCTTGTGGATTCACGAGTGCTTTATTATTAATTGTTGTTGCACCTAATAGAGGCAATTTGAGGGTATACGCCTTTCATGTTCACACAGTTTCTTCGTAAGTGAGATGAGGTACTTCTTTTGATTTACATAAGGATTGTCTTTTTTTAGTCGAAAAACTCTTATTTTTATACTAAAATATAGTTACTATACATTAACGATCAACTGATCTCAATCATGTAGGAATTTAATTTCTCGAATACTTGTCAACTTAGACATACATAAACCAAACAAATAATAATTTAATTATAATAAAGATACATATATAGACAACTATATTAAATCTTTATGCTCATTTCAAATTACCTAAAAGGTATAAGTTTTATAAAGTAGTTGTCAGATCAGTTATATATATTGCATGAGGCGGGTGCTGCTGGGTCAAAAACTTGCATGTCCAAAAGATGAGCGTAGCGAAAATAAGGATATTGAGATGAATGTGTAGGCATATTAGAAGATATACGAATGAAACAAAAATGTTTGAGACAAAGTAGGAGTGACTTCCATAGTGGACAAGACGTGAGAGGTGTTAGGGTTTGCCTCAAATTTTCTACCTTATTTAATTTGAATTCTACTACAATTGTGCCTTAATCAAAAAAAGTTTTCTTGTTGAAAAAGACTTCCATGTTTCGTTAATCCTCTGGAAGGATTTTTTTTGAATTTTTATACATTGAAGATCATTTCTTTCCGTAACAACACAATAACATCCACAATGTCATAGTTAAAGAATTTATTTAAGAAGTAATTATTTCTTTATAGCTTTAGTATATTTTTTTTATATTAGTTTCTGATATGTAGGTCGCTTGGTTAAACAATATTAATATATAATGATTGTTTTAGTATAATTTTCTTTGTGGTCTAATTTATCACTGTCATGAGTTGCAATTATCGGCTTCCGCATGACACCTTAATTATTTTGACCCAACAAGAGGCAAGACTGAGATGGTTCGACCATTGAAGAGGAGATGCGTAGATGCCCCAGTGAAAAGGTGTGAGGGGTCGTTATGGCGGTTATGAGAAAAAGGTAGTTGTAAGGCGAAGCAATATTGGGGAGAGGTAATTAGATAGAACATGACACACTTGCAGTTTATCAATGACATGATATTAGATAAGAGTTAACACCAACACAATAACATGGTGCTAAATTAACAATCAAGGGTTCGAAGAAACTGCCAACACATTTAGGGTGCCTTTTATGTTCAAACATTAAGAGTATACTTTTGCAACCAAGTTATCTGAACCAGAGGTCCAACACATGATGTCCTCTGCGATAGATTGTTTAAATTCAGATAAAAATTTGAGATTATGGTGATCGTTGGGTGTGCTTTCGCTGTTGATAATTCACTAACTAGAACTCTACTAAACATATCAGTATCTTGTACATTTGCAGACAAGTTTCTTGCACACAAGGTGCTCAATCAATTGTCCATTCTGATTGCGCCAATTATGACATATACATTCTAAATATTAGTGAGCTCGAAGAGAATTGAAGGCACGTGAGAATCTAGAAAAATTGTCCTTTTAGATTCATTCACGTGTTGTTGTCCTAGTATAGAAAAATGTATCTTTTCATTTTGCAATGTAACGAATTCTGGTATGAATGAATATATAATGTATGTTTGGTTTCAATTTGTTGAGAAGTTGGCTTTAAAATTTTGATATTATATGTGTCGATGGTGCAAATATGTTATACATTCTAAGATGAAATTACGCATTGGACAATATAATCTAAAGATAAAGTATACATTTCTTCGTTTGATATAAATAGAATTGAAGATAGTTTGGACAAAATATATTTCATGATAAATATTTCAATCCATAAAAAGTCAAGTATCTTGTACCTTTACCAAAAGAATCAAAAGTATATCAGATTTGCAGAAGAAGAACACTAAAATTGCACCAAATTTGCACCAGAACTGCACGACAGCTGCACCAAAAATGCGCCAAAACAGCACCAAAAGTTCTTCATAACAACACCAGAATTGCACCAGAAAGGCATCAAAACAGCACCGGAAATGCACCAAAACAGCTAGACTAGATTCACACTGCTACAACCCTAAAGTTGCACCAAAACAACAGCAGAAAAGATCCAAAACTGCAAAATTTACACCAAAAAAGTATCCAAACAGCATTGGAATTACACCAAAACAGCAGCATCAGAATCACCTCTAAAACAACATTAGACTTGCACCAACAAAACCACCAGAAAAGCATTGGAACTGCACCAAAAACTGCACGATAAAAACACCAAAAACAGACCCCGAAATTGCACCAAAACAGTAGCACCAAATTCGCACTAAAACAGTACAGTGACAACGGTATCAATGTGCGCCAACTTTGTGAACTATGGCACACCAGATCCCATTCCTGGTGCACCATGTTGCGTTGCTATGACGACCCTAAGCAATATAGCTAGCTCTACTAGCATTTAGACTCAACAGTCCATCTGCAGATGCATGATGGATTTTATTGCTACTTACGCCTAAATGCTACTGCCATTGCCCACTTTGCCTGGTTTTTGTGGTGTTTTTCTTGGTTTCACAATTGACTCTAACACTAATTGTGAAAACTATCATGAGTTTCTAACCACCTAATACTTTGCAGTTTCTTTTTTGGATCTAACCATCCAATATTATAATCTCTAGATTCAGGACCAACAATTGTGAGTGACAACTGACAAACCTAAAACTATCAAAAGCAAGCCTATTATGCAATGCCTTCACAGAGCGAATAGCTTTTCATGGTGTGGAATTCCTCCTCTGTTCAGATGTTCCCCGGTTTCTACGAAGATCAAATTTGTTACTTGATCTCCGGTGAGCATATTGATTATCATTAGTCTCCGCCCTCCTAGGAGATCGAGAGGTTCTTTCGTTGGTTCTGTTGGAACTTCTTCCTGCCGAAGTCTTCAATGAATTTATTGGAAGCTTTCTGTCCCCATATCTTGATCGAGCATCTTGCTCACTGTTATTTTCTGCTCTCCAAGACGATCTTCTTGATGACCTTTCCACATCTCTGTTTTGATTTCTCCCCAAGGATGTCCTCGGAGAGGTAGCTGAAGTATTCCTATCATAATCTCTAGTCCTCGAGTTTAATCTTCGGCTAGGCTTCCTATCATCATCTCTTGTCATCGAGTTTCTATCATCAACTCTTGTCCTCGAGTTTACTCTTTGCCTATGCTTCACATCTCTAGCCTCATTGTCCGTCTCATCATCATGGTAGTCATTATGCACATCATCAGAGTCCTCATCATAATCTTCTTCTTCTTCATCTTCATTATCAACATCAGTTTCCTTTGCATCACCTTCTTTCAGATCATGACTACCTTTTTGCTGCACTTCTTTCGATTTTTTACCCTCCGTAACCTTGTTCATGAGATAAACATACTTAGACCTCAGTTCTATCAATGAGTTCTTCTGAATTAACATTCCCCTTTTATAGCCCTCCTTCAATACCACAGTATGTGTGTCGATCTTACTTGACACATAGAATATCCCAGGATGCAACAACAATGCCCTCTTAAACCTAGAACGAAGTCCCAAATACTCTCCTATCAAAAGCAAATTATCTTTCTCCGCCTTATTCCCAACACAAAGACTAAGAATTTCATGCAAAATTATCACTGCCCACTTATCAGCTTCATCACTCTTTTCAGGAAGATTCTTTACATTCACATATGGCGAAATATAAGGCAATTTTTTCCATTCATCAACCCATTTCTTGTACTTCTTTTCCATCTCAAACCCATTCGAATACTTCAAATCAAACTTAACTAACAAATCCTCACTTTCACATTTCACTGCTTGTTTTTCCAAAAAGGAAACAGCAAGTTCATGACTCCAACAAACTAACTCCAACATTGACTCATTATTCACCTGAAAATAATCCGGATATTCTGGTACTATGGTTTCCACAAAATTATTACACAAACCCAAATCCCATTTAAGCTTATCAATAACATGTAAAGGAATTTTATTAATTTTACCTATCATCAAAATCTTCAAAAGCCTATCTGCAACATCTTCTTTGTAACTCACACTTTGATAGAACAACTCTTCATCTGAATCAAGACTGAGAATTTCTGGGGTTAACTTGATATGGGGATGTATGTTTATGCTAGCTGGGAAAAATTCTTGAAAAATTAAAGGGTATTTTCGGATAAACTCAATGGGGCGAGATGGGATTTGTAAAGAATCTTTATATTGTGTGATGATGTTTAAGGGAATAGATTTCGATGGTTCAGATTTGATAAGATTCTTGATGTTGAGAAGTGGTTTGAGATTCTTTTCTCTTTCGACAGCGTGGTCCAATCCACGATCTCTTACATGTTTGATGGCAAGGGCGTCGTCGAACAGTGTCCGCCATTGTTGACGCTGGTGGTAAGTTCGACGTAGGAGGAAATGCATGTACATAATTTGGGGGCTGCTGCTGCTGCTGCTGTTTGCAAGGGTTTAAGGAGAGCTTCTCATTACTACGTACAGAAGTAGCTTGGGGTTTGTAGGGGTATTTTGGGGAATTGGGCAGTTATTTGATTTAATTTAAATAACATTTGGTTCGTGCAAAGCATGTGTCAATTATGTTAGGGTAAAATCAGCAATACCCAATTGTGATTCTCTCCCCTTAGATTTGATCGCATAACAACAAAATCAGCCTTCTCCTCTTAGTCTGCTATTGGTATTATTTGGACGTAATCTTGGAGTTGTAAAATTTTGTTGTTATAACTATAAATTGTTTTGTGGAATGTTTGATTTTACCCTATGTTGTATTTTTCCAAATTCTGAATTTGAATGGTATGTTTCCATCTCGGTTTTTTTTTTTTTTTTTTTTGATTGATGTCGTGCTCTTGAGTATGTTAGTGGGAAGCATATGTGTTTGAGCTTTTGCAGGGGCGGGGTACATTTTTAAAAAATAAATAAATATGCAGGATGCGGTAGGTACGCTGGTTGGGTTCTGGTGAGGAAGTGAATGAAGGTGGTGCTATATGTCTGCCCAGATTAGTTAATTTCCAATCAAATGATTTCTGTTTGTTAGAGCTCAGCATTTTCTGTAATGTGAATTCGTTAATTGGTAACACTTTTTGTTATTGAATTTGCAAGCTTACATTCTTGTTCATGCCTTACTACTGTAAAATTAGCCTCAAACCAAATTGTTGTTTATAATAATTAATGAATCACAATATGATTTGAAACTTATATAGGCCAAAGTTATTTTTGATTCTGTCCAAGAGTGTTATTGTAATCAAAATGTTTATCTTATTACATATGTTCTACCTGTGTTTACCTATTGAATAGCAACAAAAGTTTCTTAATTTTACATTTATATCTTCAACTGTATGTTTATCATGAAGAATTGATGCTGTTAAAAGCAGAAAATCGTTTGAGGTTTATGCGGGGCAGGTTCATCCGAGCCGGAGTAGGGCAGGGCAAAGTCTTGGCGGATTTATGCAGATTTGCCCCGCACCACCCCATTTGCCATCCCTGCTGCTAGATTTTTGAAATATGTTTGTACATTATATATGGAAGATCCATTATGATTCACCAGTTCAATAATCTATCATCTATCGTGAGAGATCTGCCTTGTAATAAATTAGTAAATTATTTAACATTGGGTGTTTTATGCAGTCACAAAACACATTTGTGTTAAAAGAGGACTCCAAATTTCCCTCAGTACTGCTCATCACTCATCAAACCTGCTGGTCTGTTGGTTTGGCTCTTTTCAACTGCTGTTGATATTAAAAAACACATTCTTAAGAGTGTTCTTCTCATCAAGGTAAGGTTTTATTTTTGTACATGTATTAATGAATTTGGTTCTATGGTGCATCTTATATCTTTGTTGTTCTCTTTTTCTTCTTTGAGCGTTGTTGTTGTTGGTATAACTAACTAATCGAGTATTCAGGGAGGTTCACGTATGAGTATTATTTATCGGCTTAGTAGTTTCCATTAAACTTTTTTTCGAAGGAGTTTTTTTCTATAACTTAAGCAAGGTGAATGGTCCTTCTATTTCTTTTTAAAAAAAAGTTAAATTTGGACGGGCTGCTGAGCCATTTTTTTAATAAAACAAAACCAAATCCACATTACAAAATACAAAATGAAATCACAACTTTCCAAAAAAGAAATCTAAAGAGTCTAAAACTAAAAATGGGTAAGTGGACATGGAAGCTCGCTGGAGCTCCTCAATCTGCTGGAACCCATGTCTTTGTACATGCGTGCCTTTATTTTTGTGTATCATAGCTCAAGGGCATTCTAATCAGCCACTGTCATACGATCAACTATCTTGGTAGATTGTACGAGATAATGGTGTTAATGTGCTAGTCTTCTTTCTCGTTTTAGCTAGTACCATATAGCAGCACTCTAAGGTCCTCTCTGAGTACTATGATCTTGATGCCAAATAGAGTCTATCTCGGGGATTATTCAATGGTTAAAATTTCTCAAACATTTGCTCCCACTCTCTCAGAAGTAGTTGACAATAAGATGTGGTAAATAAATTTCAGCTAGATCTCTTATCTGGACTCTATGAATTTTGTGTCACAGCCAGATGTTGTTAGTTACATGTTTCTGGTGTCCAGGTGCATACGTACTTCCATATGTTAAAAACATTCAATAGAATGAGAAAAGCTAGTACCACACAAAGAAACTCTTTTCGGTATATAAAGCTTAATGTAGTAACCCATATGTCATCCTTCAACCTGGTTCTCTTCTTTGAATAGTCCTGATTCTAAGATTTGGGGGACTTTGACTTGTCAAGATTATGATTCTCCTTCCTGCACTAGGCTGTTCGGAGATGGAGTTTAAATTGAATTTCACCTGTTAAATTAAAAACCATGTTAACTTCTGTGAATTTTTTCAAATTCCACCATATTGAGTGCAATCACCCCATAGAATACCAAAATGTCAAAAATGAAGATAAATATATAACTTTTGAATTAAATGTACCGGTCAATATATTTGTACCACAACAGTCATCGGATGAAGATTTGTGCTTTAACTATCTGATACACGAGTAACCAAAAAATATTAAGAGTTTATTTACGAGTTAGTGTAGCGTACATGGGGTCAGCTTTTGACACTTTTGTCATATTATTCTAACTAAAGATGCTCCCAACTGAATAAACTCTCTTCTGAGTATTGAACTGTAGCTACGCTTGCAAACATTATTCGGATTGCTTCATTAAGGTTAACATGGTACTACATGGGCTATTTACTTGAGATACGGAATCTGATTTGTTTTCTTAAGAAATGTCGAGCTTAAATATAATATGATCTTATGTGACTTCTAGTTTGATCCGTAAACATTGTGTGTGACTGTCAATTTCATATGAACCATAAATGCATTTTTTGGCCTACTTGAGTTACTTCAAACTATTTGAGGCAGGTTTTGATATAATTCGTATCATATGTGAGTTCTTAGAGAATGTTTTGGTTATGACATGTGAAATAGGGTTGTATGTTATCACCTAGAGCCATATGTTGAATACTAATGCTAACTTGCATCACCTATGTGCCATGAATCAAGTGTGGGATAAGCTAGGTTAACTATGTGAACATCGACATAAACAAATATGTTTGCTGCTAGTTGGAATGTGAACTGAGTGCCTTCATTTAAGTGCTCGGTGATGCTGATTCTCAATTGTTATGTCTTTTGCGACAACTTTTGTGAAATGAATCTAATATGTGGTGTTTCAAGGCTGTTGATTGTGGCATTGTGAAGTGCTCCTAAAAGGCTTATCAACTCCTCCATCTCCCAGTCTTGTATGTTTCTTCTGAGGTTGGGGTTTTCTTGAGTTTCCATCCCTGTGTTGGTGTATTTTAGCGCCTGGTTGATTTGCAATCTGGAATATCTCAGGGTAGGCAACCTCTAGAAGGGTGTTGCCCGACCACTTTTTTTTTTTTGGAAATTGGTAACTTTGTCTATTCCTCAAAAGTCAGTACTAAAACTGTACTGGTCAGTATTTACAACATGTACTTCAAATCCTACTATCTTTTACTAAATTGAGTCTAGTACATTAATTATGGAGATAGTATCATTTGAGTATAATTGATTACACCAAAAACATAGTAGCATAAGACAATTTAGTTTGACTTTTTGCATACTATTCTCAACACTATCAAAAGCTCTAGAGTTCCTTTCCTTCCATATTGCCCACCATATACTAGCTGGGACAATTCTCCATCTGTCTCTATTCTTGGATTGCTTTCCTGCTTCCTCCCAACTCTGGATTGCTTCTGTGATCTTGGCAGGCATGGTCCATGACATACCCTTAAGATTCAGGAATAACCTCCATAGTTGGCCAGTGATCTTGCAGTGTAGAAAGAGATGGTTAACTGTCTCAACATTTTCCCCACAAAAAAAACATCTAGAACATAATGGTATCCCCCTTCTCTTTAAGTTGTCTTGAGTCAGTACAGCCTCCTTGGCTAACAACCAGACAAAACATGCCACTTTGAGTGGAATTTTTGATTTTCAGATTCCTCTCCATGGCCAGTGACTTTGAGGCTGATTGGTGTGGTTCAACCAGTTGTATGCACAACCCACCTTAAAGCTGCCCTTTCGATTGCATTTCCACCACAAAATGTCTTGACCTCCTTCCAGTCCATTAAATTGCCCAATGGTGTTGAAAAAATCTGCTACCCTTTGAATCTCCCAATCATTTAATTGTCTTCTAAAGATGAAGTTCCACCCTTGAGGAGTCCAGTGATCTACTATGGTCTTCTGTTGGTGAGATACTAGAGAGTATATATCAGGATACAAGACCTCTAGCCTACCTGCCTCATGCCAAACATCTTTCCAAAATTCTGTTTTCTCTCCATTCCTTACTTTGATCTTTGTGTTAGCCTTAAACTCAGACCACAGAGATCTAATGGATCTCCATACACTAACCCCATATGGTGTAGTCACTTCTTTGGTCATCTAGTTATCTTCCTCTTCATATTTTGCCTTAATGACTTCCTTCCAGTACGACTGTTCTTCATTATTGAACTTCCACAACCATTTCATCATAAGGGCTTTGCTTTGATTCATCAAATTCCTTATTTCGAGACCTCCATGCTTCTTTCCCACTATCACAGCATCCCATTTAACCAAGTTGTAGTCTTTCCTCTCATTGTTTCCCTGCCAGAAAAAATTTCTTCTGATTTTATCCAACCTAGTGATTACACTTTTGGGAATTGGGAATACTAACATCATATAGGTTGATAGTGAATCAAGAACATAATTAATCAAGGTCAACCTGCCACCCCTGGAGAGATATTGTGATTTCCATCTTGCTAACTTCATTTCACATTTCTCAACCACATTGTTCCAGATTTCATATGACTGAGATTTGGCCCCCAAAGGCATCCCAAGATATGATGTAGGCAGTGCTCCAATTTCCCCTCCCAGAACAACATTTAAAGCTTCCATGTTATGTACTTCATTAATTGGATAGAGGTAGCTTTTCCTCCGATTAATGTGTAAACCAGAGAACCCTTCAAACAACACTAGGATTACCCTCAACATCTTTAGTTGGCCTTCATCAGCATCACATAATATCAATGTGTCATCCGCATATTGTAGATGGGTAATTTCCACATTATCTACTTCAGGTCTGCTGACCACAAAACCTCTGAGCCATCCCCTCTCTTTAGCTGATTTGATCATATTGTTCAGCCCTTCCATAGCAAGTAGGAAAAGGAAAGGAGACAAAGGGTCTCCCTGCCTCAGTCCCCTCTCTGCACTAAAGAAACCAACAGGGGATCCATTCATAAGTACTGAGAATCTCACAGTGGTGATACAATGTCTGATCCATTGGATCCACTTCATCCCAAATCCCAATCTCCCCATTGCGGTCAGAAGATATTCCCAATTAACATGGTCATAGGCTTTCTCCATGTCTAGCTTACAAAGTATTCCTGGTTTCTTTTGCTTTTTTCTGGAATCCACTGCCTCATTAGCTATCAACACTGCATCCATGATTTGTCTTCCTTGTATAAAAGCCATTTGTCGGGAATCTACAAGTTTAGCCATTATCCCTTTCATTCTCTCTATCAGAACTTTAGCAAAAAGCTTGTAGATACTATCTATTAAGCTGATGGGTCTGAAATCTCTCAATTCCTTAGCACCCTTCTTCTTTGGGATGAGAGTAATAAATGTTGCATTCAAACTTCTTTCAAACACTTCCTGCTCATAGAAGTTTTGGAAAGCTTTCATGATGTCCTCCTTTACCACCTCCCAACATTTTAAGAAAAAACCCATGGTGAATCCATCAGGCTCCGGTGCTTTATCAATTGCACACATTTTCAGACATTTTAAGACTTCACTCTCCTCAAAGTTCCTTTGCAGATTCTCCTTTTCCTCCTCTGTTAACCTGGGGCAATTAGCATCAGTATAGGCAGGTCTCCAGTTAGTAGTCTCAGTATATAGCTTCTTGTAGAAGTCTACTATCTCTCCTTCAATTCTTGCAGGATCTTGGGTTAGTTCTCCTTGGATTACTAGTTCATCAATGTT
>JAJONR010011734.1:0-22618 GCA_029582245.1 Solanum etuberosum | reverse complement strand
GTGATAACCAAGCTGCATTACATATCGCTTCTAATGCAGTGTTCCATGAAAGAACGAAGCACATTGAGATAGATTGTCACTTCATTCGAGAGAAGATCGAGTCTGGATGCGTCGCCACAAGTTTTTTCAACTCAAAAGATCAACTGGCAGATATTTTCACAAAGTCACTCCGAGGATCTGGAATTGACTATATATGTGGCAAACTAGGAGCATATGACTTATACGCTCCAGCTTGAGGGGGAGTGTTAATTATGGTATATTTGGATAGTATAGATATGAGAATATTTAAATAAGGTATGATTAGATAGTCTAGATATAAGAATATTCCCTAATCCCTTTAATTAAGTAGTTAGGAGATTATGTAATATTTTATTAATTTCTTTCCTTATTTACATTATCTGTAACAGCTATTTAATCCCATCAATTTGAGGGAATGATCAATCAATTCAGTTCCCCATATCTTTTCTTTTTCTTCTTCTAATTTCTCAGGGTGCAATGGGATAGTACTTCACCTGCCCTTGGTTCTCGTACCCGTGAAAAAAAGTGTCTGCCAGCATGATTATCCGGGTATTGATTGTGAGGCTCGGGCCCTGGGGAAATACCATAGTACCCAACAAGGCGATAGTGAACGCCAAAGGTCTGGTAGTGTCCCATTCTCTGAAAGACTTGAACTCGTGGTTAAACTTTATATAATGGCTCGTATGTCCAAATCTAACATAGAGATCCCTGAAAGCGACGCTTGACTCCTTAACCCAGTAGGCATATTCAGTTCTTAAATCGAGGCATTTTACGATGTCTTCGACAGTCGGCTTGTTAGGAATTAAGATGTTCTCCTGTCTTCTTGCTCTTCTTTCTAGTCTTGTGCCCATAGTGTCTATACCGTCTTGGATTTCCTTGATCGTCGGGGTAATTTCCATTGTAACAAATCAGAACACCATTTTCTCGTTGTCCCAATAACCAGTGAGAACTTCGATCAATTCGGGCCAACCGACCATGTCTATGAGTTCTGTTAATGCCCCTATGTACTTGTTGAGTTCCCTTTTGTGGGGCTCGTTGAGATCATAATACCACAACTTAAGCATCTCCGGTGCACTTACGACCATGTCAAACTTGAGAAAACGGGCCATATCTACAAAATAAAGCACGGTTAAGATTCCCCCCAAAAGGTAACAATTAGGTTTCTACACATACATCTTTCAAATGTCAAATAAAATGATATGTCGTTAGGTCGTGGACCTTGGTCGTAAACGGGCCATAGATTCTTGATCTTAACGAAAAAAAATAAAATAATTAACTTAATTGTAAAATAACAAACTCAAAATCATAACTGTAATTTGAACTAAACTAAACTAACAAAATATTTAAGTAAAACTAAAAATCTTTTTTAAGACAATTTTCATAAAATATACTAATTATGTACATAATTATATAAAATATTTATTATTTAAAAAAAATATAAAAACCGACTGAAATTACTTAAAATAACTTTGAAAAATATTTGAATTTTATAAAGCTAATTATTCCAAATCGTTTGAAATTAAAGAAGCTTAACAATTAATTCCTATCGGGGAGGGTCAAAATTGGGTGTCAACACCCCCTACAACCATGAACCAGCCTCTCGCACCTCCTCACTGGGGCGTCAACGCACCTCCTTTGCACTTACCCTAGCTATCTCAGCCTTGCTTCCCTCATCTTGTCTGCCACAGGGGCCACTCCTACCTTCTCCTTTATAACCTCATTCCTAATCTTGTCGCTCCTAGTATGCCCACACATCCATTTTAACATCCTCATCTCCTTAACATGCATCTTCTGAACATGTGAGTTCTTGACTAGCCAACACTCCACCCTATACAACAAGGACGGTCTAACCATCACTCTGTAAAACTTACCTTTAAGTTGAGGTGGCACCTTCTTACCACACAAGACCCAGATTTAAGCCTCCATTTCATACATGCTCCCCCTATGTGATGTGTGACATCATCGCCGGTGTCCCCCTCTAACTGTGTTGAACTTCTGGTGTTTTAGTTCCCTTATTACAGTGAATCGTCTCTATTAAGAAACTGGGTTGAAATTACATCAAAAGCTTAACATGTCTTAAAGATGGAGAATGACATGTCTTGGATACTGCAACATCTTTGCAGCTTTTATACTAATAAGATGAATTGTGCCTAATCTCAAGTTTGTTGGGCTTGGTTATGAATTTTCCAAAATGATTCTGCTCTATTTGGGAACATATTATTTCAATATTGGTTAACAATTTATTTTTTAAGGCTAGTTAGAGTTTTTCTATAAGTAGATGTTCTCAAAATCTCACATTTTCTCTATACCACCATATAATTCTCTAACTGAACTGAGAACTTCTAGCAAACACCACGATCTGACATTAAGGAATCTTAATCTCAACTAATTAGTATCACATATTGATCTTTTAGCTAAATATGCATTTATCCTTGCAGCTTGCACACTGATTAAATTTTATTATGGAGGTTCTAGCAGTTTATTTTATGAAATGGGCTGCCTGTCTATTGAAGAACTACTTGTGTTTGATGTTTCAGGAAGACTCGCACTTGCATTCACACCCCTGGCTATCCACCCATGATACCTACTGATCTTTCCCAATCAAATTTATTGTCGGCCTTGGATGGTGCTAGACTTGGCTATTTCGATGGGAGATTGCATGAAACTGCTGCTGTTGTAGCAGAGGAGGTATTTTCCTCTCACGTCTCTCTTCAAGCTTTCTGAGCTCACAAAAATACTCCTATATCGAATACATTTAAAATGGAAATGAACTGCATGCTTTTGGGATTTCCAGTGCAGGCAAATAGAAGGGGTATACCCATTTTAATTGACGCTGAGAGGAAAAGGGAAGGATTGGATTATCTTTTAAACTTTGCAAGTTATGTTGTTTGCTCAACCAAATTTCCTCAGGCAAGCTATTCACTCTATAAACTACATCTGTCTAGTTTCTTGGCTGCAAGAATATGCCTTTTGAATGAGTTGGACTGTCACTAATCTTCATAAAGAAGAATTTGTAATTTTGAGCAATGTCTTCTAGCATGGGCTGCCTGATTCAAATTGTGGTTGTATCTTCCATGAGATAGCACTATTGATAGTATTGACTGGTTTCATGGTTTTGCTGACAGCATGATCAACTGCGGATGCCTTCAAGCTTTTTCTGATATGGAAAAGTATATATGTTCTACCTAGGTTCAATTTTAGATTGGGATAATTTCCTATAATTCCTTGTTAATCTTTGTCATGGACCTTTAATGCAGGCCCGTGAAATGATTTGACTTCCAAAATTAAATAAGATTGGGGATATCAAAAGAAAGGGAGTCTCACTAATTCTTTTATTGTCCAGTGAAATGTCCTCAATGTTATGGTTGTTAAGTGAAATCGAAAAACCAACAAAGAAAAAATGAAACAGAAAAAACCGTTATATGTTGGTTTGATGTGGTTAATCAACCGAAATAGTCTGTTTGTATTTTTTAAAGGAGAAATCGGCTCAAATTTAATCACATATACCCCTACTCAATGTTATTAATATCACTCAGTCAAGTTCTTAGTATAGCAGGCTATTCTTCATTATTCAGGCGATCCTATTCATAGTTGGACTATTTAATGCTAACCGTCAACCTATAGAAACCCCCCTTTATCCTAGCTTGAGATTGGTTAGCAAAGTTAAAGAAAGTACACAAGAACTTCTTTATCTAAAGAAAAGAAAGTACAAACACTTATAGAGGTTATTTAGAAGATCACTGCGGAAAGGATAGAGAAAAGCTCCCTGAGGAGGAAGGGAATTAAACATGTTCTTTTATGAAGAGAAGAATTTGATGAATACGGAGGTGCCATGTGGGGAAGGGAGTAACTATTAGTCACCACATTTACTAAGCAAGAATGAATCTGAAAAGGTCTTTGTTTTTTTGGTGGTAATAATTGTGATAAGGCTGGGATGAGCTATCTAATGGGATTTTAGCTTGTGGTGGCTAGCGTTTTCTCAACTCTTCCAATCTAAGGTCTTTCCAACTTCTGAAATGAGAAGAGAACTCGGACAAAAAGATCATGATGAGACCTCTTTGGAATCAAGAGGGCCTGGCGAGTCCTCAGGAGAAAGCACCTAAGCATGACTGTAGCTGGGTTTAGGTAATAGAAGTTTCTTGAGTTGAGTTTGTACGCAGAAACTGTGGATGCGTTTACTTCGGCTCTTCAGGTGTGACTACTCGGATGGTAGGGTATGGTCGCTGAAGTAAAGAACATTGCCTAGTTCATAAAGTAGCTTTAGAGGTAACAAAGTCCCATGAATTTGCTAGAGTCGTACAGTTCTTTTAGCTGGAGCATGAGGACCCTTCAATAAATATGTAGGTGAAAAAATTTAGACTACTACAGCTGTAACTGTCTCATGGGAACAACCCACACATTTGGTTTAATGATACACAAAGGGGCATACTGACTGAAAATAACATGTCAGAAAGCATTTTACTAGTCACTTACAAGAAGGTTTTGAGTTATTTTACATATACATCAGGTCTGGTTTCTGTGATGCTCTCTGATAAGGCAACAGTGTTTTGATTGACTTTCAGGAATGGACTGAGGCTTCTTCTATTCCGAGCGCCCTTGTTTCCATGCTCTTAAGGTTGCCAAAAGTTAAATTTGTTATTGTGACATTGGGTAAAGATGGTTGCATAATGCTACAAAGGACTGAAATGGGTATTTAGCAAAGTTTTTGTTTCTTCTCTTTTTTGATCAACTTTAATCACCTGTACACATCAATGAAGTCTTCTAAAAGATGGCGCAGAAGACTATGCAACATTTTATATGCATCCTACAGAAACTTCAATACTTTTGCAGACAATCTCCTCCCTGAAGAAATGGATGTCGAAGACCTGTTTGAAAAACTGAATCTGGAGAAAGACACTAATGCAACATTGCCTGCATGCATATCCTCGGTATTTCACTGTTCAGCTAATCCTTTAACTTACCCCCCACCCCACCACCAGCTTTCAGCACTTCTTGTTTGGATTTCTCAAGTCTTGTATATATATAAAATTGTCTATATACCCTTTACCCCTTAAAACTGTACATTCTTTGGTCTTCCTACCGTTTGATCCTTTTAGTCAATGTTGAATGCAGTCAGGTGGTTGTTGTGCCTGTGACTGCAGGTTTAGAATTTTGTTTATCTGCTGCTTATGCAATTTAAGATGTCAGTTGCGTGGAGATATGATTGTGGTATATTAACTTCAGATTTTACGTTTGTACGGCTGCAGAATGTAGCAAAACTACATGCAAAAGGGATAGGGACAATCACCGGTAAGCTACTTGTGGGGACAGCTGAAAGTATACCTCAAACAGAACTAATTGATACAACTGGTGCTGGAGATGCATTTATTGGCGCAGTTCTTTATTGTATGTATTTATCCGACGTAATCTATTTTAGTCTTGTCCCTTGTACTGTGATCCCATGGCTTTCCTACGCGCTGTCTTAAATGTTAAGGGCTGGATGTCCCTCACCTCCATTGATCTCCTTTCTTGTTGAAGTTAGGTGCAATTTGTTAATTGATTCTTCAATGTGTTAGTGGTTCTTCTAGCATCTTGTGTTAGAATAGTTAGTGTTCTATGCCAGTATTTGAGAGAGAAGGAAATTTGTCCCTCATTGGTAAGATAGAAGAGGTTCTTTCCCATGTTTGTTGTGTAACACTCCCCATTTCGCGTTGATTTGTTGTTGTTATTGCTCCCATGTCTGTATCCCCTTCTTTCAGACTGTTTGGCACGCCTTCTTTAGCCGGGGTCTATCGGAAACAGCCTCTATCTCTATGAGGTAGGGGTATGGTCTGTGTACATTCTACCCTCCCCAAACCATACTTGTGGGATTACACTGGGTATGTTGTTAGTGGTAAGATAGAAGAGAGTAGAAGTGTTTAGAAACACTTCTTGTCTTGGTTTGAATAATTCGGGGGAAGTTTTGGAGGGAAACCAAAAGCTTGGCTATATTATTAAATAGTCAAAGCTGGGCATTAGGCACTTGAGAAGTAGCCCGAAATTAGTAACATTTCTTAGCCACCTATCAGTTTTTTAATTTGTTTAATTTAAAACATTTTCTTTTTAAACTAATTATGCTAAATGTTTTTTGAACTGTTTTTAAAACTCAAAATATGTGACTGTTAATTGTAAAAGGTGTTTGTTTGTAAGGGTTGAGTCAGTCAATTCCAGATTCCTTGAGGTATTATAAATGCCCGTATATTCTCCAAAATGAGATATACATCCGAATTCATCTCTTCTTCTTCTCTTTCTGTTCAATACAAATCATAACTTTTGTTCTTGTAGGAAATTCGAGTTAATATGTCAAAAACTCGAATTTCATTGGCTTTGTAAACTAATGGAGGAATTCTGCCATCATCCTTGCAAGTTGCAACAACATAAGTGGGAGGCTTAAATTCCTTAAGAACAGTGTTATACTATCAAAACCAGTTCATTTATTCCCTGTATTCTGGAATTTAACTTCTAACATCTTGTTGAAGATCTTACCATTTTGGTCACTTTATGTCAGTATGCATGATTTCCATTTGCTCTCATATTGGGTTACATCTCATGACTCCTATATTATATATTGCAGCTATCTGTGCCAACATGCCACCGGAGAAAATGTTGCCATTTGCTGCTCAAGTGGTTAGATATCTTGTTTCCCTGGACTATGTTTTTTCCCTACCCAGAGAGGGTTGAGGGTGTAACTGAGGCAACAAATGCAAGAAAAGACTAATCTTCTATTTTGTGGATGGATTGCAGGCAGCTATTAAATGCAGAGCCTTGGGAGCTAGAGCTGGTCTTCCGCGTTCCACAGACCATCGCTTGTCACCTTTTTTAGTCTAGAGAGCCCAAGGGATGGCCATGTTCCTACTGTTATTGAAAATGGTAGCAGAACTGGATATCGTCTTGGGCTCTTTCTTATTGTATTTTTATCAGGGTTTCTGTGGACCGACATTCTACTTCTTGTCTTAGAGCATCTGCCCTGAATTGTTTATTGGTAAAGTTGAAATCTGTGCATGTATAATCTGGTGTCACAAGCTTCTTCTAGTTCCTTTATATGTCTGATGGAACTGTTTGTTCTTGTGGGTCTCAGTTCTGCATCTTGTCCATCTTCACTATTCCAAACTAATTGTTTTTACAATTGCTGGAGAAAATTTCATTTGTAAAAGATCCAAATTTGTTGGACTAGTGAGGTTTCTGATATTTGAATGATTAAACAAACAAACCAAAGAAAGACTTACTAACATACAAGATTCATATATGAAATGCAGAAACTAAAATATTCCTCCATTTCAACTTACTGGCTTTTTTTATAAATTTTTTGGGATGTTAATATTGTTGTGGGTTCGAGTCACTGTGGGAGCAAAAAGGTGGGAGCTCTGAGAGGAGGGAGGGGTTAAAAAAAACATTACATTATTGGTAAGTTCAATCACCAATATGTTTGGGCTTCCTCTATTTTTCTGTCTCTTTCATCAAAAGAGTATTCAACTGTTATGACCAAGTGGAAGCCTAATGGAATTGATTGAATTGTTATAAATACTAGTACTTCTTAGTAATGGAAAAGCATGACTGCATATTTAATGAATCTGCCATGAACAGAGCACCTATAACAATTGAATTGATGAAATAGTTTTAGAGAGAGAGGTAACAGAAAGGTACCCTAGATATATCACAATGCAACAGAAGTAAAAAAAAAACAGACACAAGGGCATTTCAAATCCAAAAACCAAATCCTAGTCTGATACTACAGTTCACAAAATACTACATGCCCCACTAATGACTACTAAGATTTTACAACATGCTATCTGCCCTGGTAGGCAGCCTCTTCAAGAAACATACAGCACTGGATGGCAACCTGTTCCTGAACCTTGGTGGTCTCAAATAATACAAACCCCAAAGAGCCACAACCCATTTGATTGGCACCAAGTAGAAGCCAAAGGCAGCAAAGAAGCAGAATATTACAAACAAGAATGTTGCTCTTGGATCCCTCCAGCTTAACAATGCCTGGAATCTTTCCCCTTGAGTTGCCATATCACCAACCACAGTTTGAATCCTACCAGCCACACTCCTCAGTCTATCATATCTCATTCGAACTATTTCAGCATTTCTGCTGGTAGGGAACGAATCAAACTCCTCGTCTAGTTCATCTGGATAAACGCTCTCTGCATATGAGAGTCGAGTGTCCATATGAGGAGGGTGGCGTGGGCGTGACCTGTAACGCCATAGTCCTACTGCAGCCAAGTTGAGTAGTACACAAGGGATGATGAGCTCGGGCACCAATACAAGAATGGTAAAGGCAATCAGTGCTAATGCAGAGTGCACTGGCTTATGCCAATTGCGCGCAGACTCTAGAAACCTGCTCATGATGACAAACCAAGAAACCACATTTGTTAGCCTAAAGAAATTTGCTTTGCTCTTTCTCATGCTCCACATATGAGAATCATGATCGAGCATGTACTCCACCACTTCTCTTCCCAAAGGTGGCTCGGATCGACTAAGCCTTGTTGCCACCACATTCATAGCCTGATGCCTCAAGCTGTCTAACTGACTAACAGATAAGGGCTGAACATAATGCATCTTTGGAAGCAAAGGCATTGTATACATATGAAGCATATTTACCATGTTAGCACATGAAAACCGGACAGCCAAATGAAGCTCCCCCATTTTTTTCACCCCAGAAGGATGCAGCATCAAGAGTGGATATGCATGAGTATAAACTCTATCTGATTCAAGAGTTGATAGCCTGATCCTAACCTTCCCAATTCGAGAGTCCCGATTTCCAGCCACAGGGTTAGCCATATTCTTGTCTACACGAGAATTATCAAACACCCCAATAGTGATGACAGTGCAAGGGTCAAAGACTTCCCAAGTATATTGTTCATTCCATTTAGGAGATAAGCTGTCCACCACAGTCCTAGTTCGGACCCATTTCTGCCCATACTTTGCAACACAATACGCATCTACAGAGCCACCCTTGCCTTCTTTCATTTTCATTGGCACGAGATTGGTAGCTCCCAAAACCCCAACCTCGAGAACTCCAATGTGGGGCTTCCACAACTGTTTTGCTGTCGGCCTAACATCACTGCTGTACATTGTTGCCTCATCAAGCACATGGTAACCTCCATCAAGTGTAGCACGGAGGTGAATCCGCGAGGCAAATCTAACCACAGCTTTGGGATCATTTGCATTGCTCAAATGAGTATCAAGATTGAACCACCTCGAAGTCACTGGCTTCTCATTTAATCGCCTTTCTAGGCTTGAGACAGGCAAAAGAACTCTCGCCACAACTTCCTCTCTGTTGGGAGCAAGTCTATCCTCAATCGAAACAAGCAAGAAGTCTTCAAATGGCTCAGCAACCACAAACATTAAGTCCTCATTCCAGAAAGGATTTGTAAGGCTTCTAGTAGCAGCAGGCGGAGAAACTCTAGTCCTCAGAACCTGATTCCCAACTTGAACTTTAGCAAAAAGTTCAGGGTATCTCATAATTGATGACCCTTTCTCCCCCATAACAATATCTTGAGCTTCAATAACCCCAACGCGTAAATACCAAAGCTTAGGTGACAGATACACTTTAGACTTGATAGAACACAAACCATCAAAATGCACATTTGCTGCTTTAGAATGCCAAGCCTCAGCAAAGGCTTCATCAGCTTGAGTACCAAACCATATGGCAACCATAAGTTCACCACCTTTAGACTTATCACCTTTCTTGTCTTCCATTCTATACCATTGTGGAGCCAACTGACTATCGGGCGGAACTCGTTTAGGCACCTCATTCAAATCAAACCAAACACGACCCAAGAAGTCATCTTTGTTATTCTCCTTCACAAAGATCTCCACCACAGAGGACTGTACACTATCTTTTGAAAAGGCAAAAACTTGGTCCCATTCAGCACGATTTGAAAAAACCCTTTTAGTAATCCCTCTGTAGTTACCAAGTTTCACCTCAGCTACAAGCTCAACACCACCCCCAACACCAAAAACAGAAAAATCCTTAGCCTTTACAACTCTAACATACAAATACTGCATTTGTTCCACCAAGTCATATGTTGAGCTAGTCTTGTCCTTACCACCAAGATGTGGACTTGTTTCTTTCAGAGAAAACTCACCTTGCCCAGAAGTATACAAACCAACCCCACCACCACCAACACCGCCACCAGACACAGCCGGAATAATAGGTCCAGGAACACTAGTAATAACAACAGGCTTAATATCACCTGGGACTGACTCCACTGGCTTTGAATGGTTCTGGTTTTGAAAGTTTACCTGTTCATAAAAGTGTATCATCTTTAATTAATTACTAAATCTTTAAAAGGGGTGTTAAAACATGATATAATAAGTAAAAAAATAAGTTCTTTTTGTCTCTAATAGTTCAAAATAAACACAAAAATTCAAGATTACCTTATTTTCTTGACCCATTTGCACCACCATGTTTGTTCCATTTGTCTGTTGCTGCTGCTGCTGCAATTTCTTGTTCTTCTTAGCATTTGGGGCACCAGAAGATACCACCCCTCCACCACCACCACCAGCATTACCCTTATCAGTTATAACTTGTTTCACTTGCTCTGTTGTAGATAAATAAATCTTCAAACTCAACTCACCACGTACATGAGAAAAAAGACTCCTTTTATCAAGTGTATAAAGCTGCGCTATTTCTTCCCCTTCTTTAGCAATGCTTGACCCAGAAATCCGAGCTCGACCCAGAAAATTTCTGCTTGTGGTCGACCTTTTCTCGTTGAAAACATTCACTTCAATCGTCCGATAAGGAAGATCAGCAGCATCATTCACATGAAACACCAGCCTTTCATTCCATACAGGGTTTAAATCTCTCATTTTTACTTGTGTTCTTTGTCTCTGATTCTCAAACTCAACTTCTACAAATGGCGATGATGAACCTTCACCATCTTTTGGCATCAAGTTATGTGCTGCCACCACTTCTACAACCAATTTTTCTTTAACATTGTTCATGGCTGATGAAGGCAAAAAAAAACAGAGAGAAAAGAGACAGATAGGAAAACAGAGGAATAAGATTATACAGCAGTGAAGTGACTATTTAGAGAGAAGCAGAAGGAGGGTGTAGGGGTAGGGGTAGGGGTAGGGGTGGGGTGGGCGTAGGGGGTGGGGTGTTTAGATTACAGAGAAAGAGACATGGATTTAGTTGCCTTAAATACCAAGAAGCCTTCTTTGTTTATTGGTTCATAATAAGGTGGAACATCAAACATATTCTCTTTTTTCACTCAAAATAATTTTAGGAGGAAAAAATTAAATATTATTTACTTTATTTGAAAATTTTAAAATTAAAATGGTGTTTGGATATATTTTTTTTGAAAATATTTAGAATTTGGATGTATTTTCTTAAATATGATTTGTACTTTTTAATTTTTAAAACAAAGCAAAATTATCTAATTTGACTAATTTATATGAAATATTCAATTAAATTTACTCTAAGAGAGTAATATCTCAAATCAGACATATCACATATTACGAGTTACTACACACCATTTCAAATATTTTTTCACTTTATTTGGATTGAAGTTGGAGTTGTGTTTGATTATAGTTTCTGCAAATAATATTTGTTTGTTTGAATGTATTTTTCTTTAAAAATATGAAGTAATATGATTTAAACATGAAATATAATTTAAATGAGGTCATTTTTATTTTAAAAAAATAGAGTAAAAATAATGAAAGTTAAAATAAAATTCTAGATATTTTTCAAATAAAGTTATATTTCAAAATTTTATTGGTCAACATTGTTTTTCAAATAAAATAAATAATTTTCCTAAAATGTTATAATAGTCATTAAGTGGATTATTATAGTAATATGATAATGACTATTCTAATTTTAAAAAAAAACTCAGATTTGTAACGTCTATATCAAGAATTATGAAATTACCTTAAGTACCAAAAAATCACTTCCTAGGAAGATGTAATTCACAAGCAAATGAAGTTTTTCTCGATATTTGAATTGTATAACTTAGGAAATTTTTTGAATATACCAAAAAGTAGTATATGGTCAAATGTGTGGATAATATGTATACATTTGCCCATATTAAAAATAATTCAGAAAATATGGTTGCAAATGAAATTTCAAGTTTAATTTTATTTGGAAATTAATTTAGAAAAATATTGAATAATAATAATAATAAATAGTACTTCCTTTATTTCATATTAAGTGAATTTTTTAGGCTTTTTTTATTGTTCAAAATAATTGAATTGTTCAAAGTTCAAGATGGATGTTTCATTTTTTTTTCGTATTTGTCATTTCCTTTAATTAAGTTTTATATTTTTTAGGAGATAAATTGCACTACGTATAAAGTTATATTTATGATTCACAAAGGACAATGGTGGAAAATATGATTTAAATTATGTTCTTGAATATTTTTTCTTAATAGGTGTGCATTGCCTCAGAAATTCACTTAATATAGAATAGAGGAAGTATAAATTTGAGAGTTGTTTGGTGTAAAGACAAGTTATACAAAAATCATAGAATTGAAATTAAAGATACGAGGATCGTAATGAGAGAATTATTATTTAGTGAACTTTAATTCGATATATTACAAATTAGAAATAAGTGTGTGATTCAAATATGCAATTATTGTTCAAATAAAATGAAAAATAAAAAATAATTTTGTCATTTAAGTATTTTTAATCCATGTACACGAGTAACTCAAAAAAATTTACCTTAGCAAAATAGTGTAATCGATTATGACATATATATTTATCTTATATTATATTTACTCTAGACAATTGTATGCAGGGTTGGAGCTAAGTGGGGATTTGCGGGTTTGGAAGAATCAATAATTTTATATAGACCATGTATTTGTATTAAAAAATTAAATAAATATATGTGTATTATTAGCTTGTGAAGATATTATATTTACTCTAGACGCTTGTAAGTAGGGGCGAAAAACCCAATAACTTTTTTGTAGACCCTACATTTATATTTGAAAGCCCCTAATAAAATTGATTGACGGCCCAATAGTAAGGAATGGGTCGTGGAAATGTTTTATACATTAGAGTTGTGGGTGCTAAAATAAAGGTGTCCTACAATTTAGAACTCCCAAACTCATATTTCTGACTTCGCCTTGCTCCTATGTAGTTAGTTTTAAAATAATTCACTAATTAGTGAAATAAAGTTATACTATTTTTTTTTTCTCGCTCTCTTTCCTTTTGATCTACTCATCTTACTTGATTTATATTAAGTTGACACAATTTCTAATTATTTTTTATCAGAGGTGTATTTACTAAAATAATTTTATTAATAATATTTTGAAATTGTAAATTTAATTACTATTACTAATTTATGTAGTTATTTCGTACTAAGGGTAGTACATAAATAAAAAAGAAAAACACTCCTGGTTGCTAAAATAAACAACTAAAAGAATATTTTATCTTTAATATAAAAAAAGACGGATATGATGAAACATATGGAGTATTTCATTTTCTCATTTCATTATTAGTCGAATATATTTCGATTTCAAAATAATTTTGAACTATTTCTCAACCAATTTTTAAAGAAAGAAAAGGGTTAAATATATCTCTGAATTATTTAAAATGAATCAGTTTAACCATCTATTATGTTTTTGGTTTTAAAAACACTTATTCTTACGTTGTTTTTTTCAATATTGCCCTCCAACTATCAAAATAGCTCAAAGAATACCCTTTTTACAAATAATTACTATAAAATAATTTCTTTTTAAAAAGTCAATTTTATCGTGAACTATTCAAAATATGACAATTTTACCCTTATTTTTTAAAAAAATATTAGGGTGGGGGTTGAATGTGAGACATGTAATAGTATATAAGTTATAACACAATAAATAGTGCACATACTTTCATTTTAACAAATAAAAATAATGACATAAATTTTCGTTTTTTCATTTGATTCCTTATACATTAGGTATGGGTTTTTATTGCTAAACATAATATCACTTACCTTTTCTTACATGATTATTTTTTTAATATTAGTGATAATTAATTTATATTATTGATTCTAAGAATGATATGATAAATGAAATCAAATTCGATTACACCTTGATAGAGTATTACTTATCATAACTTTAAGCGATCTCAAATTTAAGTCGAGACTGATATAAGAATTTTAAAATAAAAGAATAAAATAAATATTTAGTTGAAAAATTAATATAGGTAAACAAACTTTAAACGGTAAGAGATATAATAAAACTAACGCATTTAAAATAATTTAAGTAGCCCTTTTAATTAGAAAATTTGAAATGCTCCAAATTCCAATTAAAGGGTTGTAGTCATGACCTTTTTTATTCATACAGAATTGCAAGCTTAGATGGTTACTCAATTTTGGATCATTAACCATCATAATCACTCAACTTTATTTTGTCTTCTAAAAGTCTTCTAACTTTGTCAAATTAACTTTCATGATCATTATTTTCAAAAAAGATAATTTTTTATTCTTACATAATGATGTGGCAACTATGATTTTTATAAATATTTTAAAAATTAAAATTAATAGTATAATTATTGGATTCTCAATCATATTATTTATTATTATTATTATTTTGATCTTTAATTTTTTTTGTTTTTTTTTGTTATTCTTCATTAATCAAATTCAATAAGGTATTATGAATATTTTAAATATATCTTGAGCAATATGATTAATAAAAAATAATTAGTGTCTAAGAAATAACAAATTTAAATTAAAAAAAACTATATTTTTCAAGATTTGTAGAATTATTTTTTAAAATCTTCTTAAAATTATGGAAACCTAGTCTCAAAAAATTAACAGTATAAGATAAGATGATATCAATCAATTACATAAAACACAATTTGACTATTTGAGTATACTTCGATAATATATCTAAAATAATCATATTCAAAAAACACCTTATTATGAAAAATAATGAGAGAAAAATAAATAAAAATTACATAACTACTAGGATAAGATGATATAATTAGTTATAGGAAACATTATTTGACTATCGGAGTATATCAATTATAGAAAACATAATTTGACTATTTGAGTATAAGTCGTAACATATCTAAAATATTCATACACAAGACGATATCTTATTAAATTCGATTAACAAAGAATATAAAATTAAAGAACAAGAAATAATAATAAAAATTTGATTGAGAACTCAATAATTAAATATTAATTTGACATTTTGATTATTTTTTTTATAGCTGTCACATTATTAAATAAATATAAATATTATGTTTTCAAAAATAATGAGGATGGAAACTAATTTAATAAAATTAAAATGATATTTGAAAAATAATTATAATAGTCAATTATCCAAAGTTGAGGAATTTGACGACGGAAAGAAAAATTCCACGCATTATTATGGGAAAATAGAGTGATTAGCAACGTGTGACAAAAGCCTACAGAGAATATGATAAGTATATTGTGAGAACAATGAAAAAAAACTTATGGTCTGAAATTTGTTCACGGTTATTTACACGATTTAGCTCAAACTTATCAGTTAAATTTTTTCATGTATTTCAAAAAATCACAAGTAGTGTAATACTAAAATTAAGCATTTACTTTACTTGAGGTGTTTGTCTCTGATTGTTTAACTCAACTTGTACAATTGGTGATGAAGAACATTCACCAATTTTTGGCATCAACTTTTCTTTGTCATTGTTCATAATCGATGAAGACAAATGTCAGTATTTTTTCCAAAGAATATCTATCAAGATTTAGCATGTGCACTTCACCTTCCAAGGACTCAAAACCAGATCACATGCACGAGTCACAGTGATCAACATTCCAATTTTCAACAACTTCATTTGGATCAGAATACATATTCAATTTTAATTCGAACAACGACAATTCTTCAGAATTCAAAGTACACCATTCAAAGAAGAATCAAAATGATGAGAAACAATAACTTGATTCCATAAATGTTCTATCTACGCCTTACTTCATATCAAGAAAGTTGGAGAGTGTGTAGTTAGCAAGTAACACCATGAACCATTTCGAACAGGCAAGTCTTGGAGGACAAAGGTGCTAGAGTTGGTGCTTTGTGGTTCAATAAGTCCAACATCAAATGGAGGTAAATGTTATTTTATTAGGTTCATTGGTGATTATAGTAGAAATAAATGAGTCTATTTCCGTAAAGAAAAATCAGAAGCGTTGGAAACTTTTAAGAAGTTTAAAGTCATTGCTAAAAATACGAATTTGTAGAATTTTATGAAATTAAGAGGCAACTTACATCAACCTACACACCTCAACGGAATAGTGTAAATGAAAGGAAAAATCGCACAAATCTTAATATGATGCATGTTCTTTTAAAGAGAAGTGGTTTACCAAGAGAGTTTTGGGCAGAAGCTATTTGTTGGAGTATTCATATTTTGAATAGATTTCCTACAAACTCTATTTGAAATATGATACCATATGAAGCTTGAAGCGGGAGTAAATCAAATATTGAGTATTTCTTTATTTTCGAGTGTATAGAATATGCACACATTCTAGATATTGTTGTTGATTTCTATCATAGAGGGACTGGTGGTCCGATTGGGCTGCTATAGCGGGGTAAATAATTGTAAATGTAAGGAAAAACTTCAAATCCCCTCAATATCACCCAAGAACATTTAGGAGAAGGAAAATGGTGATTTAGGACAAATTTCAATAGTTTTTCATCAAGAAATTTTGTAAAGAAGAGCAATCTGATCCCTTACTTTTGTAGTTCGATGTCTCGCCTTAGAAAATATAATTGTGGCTAGAGCCATCAAAATGGACTTAGCCCATGGGGTCGGCTCAACCCAACCCGTTATTGAGGTATGATTGGAATAGGATTTTTCAAGCTCATTTAAAACTAGGGCTTATAAGTCCGATCCATATATGTCATTGTCCCTTGAGGTTTGATCGGGATCGGCCCATGGGCCAAAACTATTTATTTAAGGGTAACTTTTAGAAATTTCACTAATGTATGAATTAATTACTTAGATACAGGGTATGTAGTAATATTACGAATCTTATCAGATTTTGGTGCATCCAGATACATGTATCTCATTATACATAGACTCAAACTAGGTGTAATTTATTCTAGATATACTCTATTCAAGTGGATTCGCATGTATCTATGATATATAGACAAATCTAGCGCCCTCGCCTCCCTCTCATCCCGCTCGCCACTCTCTTATCTCGCTCGCGTATCACCAGATACATGTATGTCACAATCCGAGCCTACACCATATACGTGGTCGGCACTTGAGAACCATTGCTGGTCCCCAAGCGAACCCTCATCCTGGATGACTACAAGCGGAAGACTAACTCAAGCATACACAAGCATCAAACTGAAAGAAACGTTTAAAAACAGTTTACTGAATCTCAAAATTTTGCTGGATATACTGAGTATGAAAAATAAGTTTTAAATAGAATATCTGAAACTGATGACTCTCCAAAACTGTCTATCTATGAAGCCTCTACTATACAAAGATGAGTGTCGGGACAAAACCCACGACTCCTCAAAAGAACTACTACTAACAACTCATAAAACTGGAGTCCCCCAGAAGCAAGGAGGTCTTACTCAAAAGCTGACGAAATAATCTCAACGGACTCTTGCTGAGGATCCTAAGAACTTGTATCTACATCATTAAAAGATGCAGATCGAATGACATCAGTACATTGAATGTGCTAATATAGCTGAATAACAAATAACTGAAAGAAAGGACTGCAATAGATAACAATGTACTCAAGCTGAATGTAAAGAAATAAATGAGTTAAATCATTTAAAGCTTTAAAAAATACTTTCTCATCAATGAACTCAGCATAATAAGTGATATATAAAAATACACTTTAACTCTATTGGGAGATTCTCTAACCGACAACCATCACTATGAGCTACGTGATGATACAGCGTCTCGCCCACGCTGCCAGAACTGTCTTATACCTTGCCGGGGTATAGAACACCTCAATTAAGTGGATCCACTAAGCTATGCTTAAAAGCAATAAGAAATCATCTAAAAAGTATGACCATTTACCCATGTTGGCATATATGGTTTATGGGGGCTGTGAGTTGTTTGAACTCTCCTCCATATCGGTGTTCAATACTACTCCCAATAATATATACTCATGCTCATATGTTTAAAAAAAACATAAATCTTCCTCTGGTTTGAGATAATTGTTCAAACTACCCTCTTAAAAGATGTAACTACTCTTGAAATAACTTTTGAACTCATAACTCATTTAGAAATCTCAGTTTCTCTTTTATCAATGTTAAAATTGATGCCTCTGGGAATACATAGTCACCTTATACTCATACTTGAAAACTTTTTCTCAAAAATATTTCAAAATCATATTATAATATGATCATTGATGACTCAGGAAGTCATACTGCATAAACATTGATGGTATATCTAGATACCATACTGCTTAAACATTGATGTCATACTCGATTGTCATACTAATCATGTTTTAGAAACTCTTTCTAAAAACTCATCTTTACTTCCTCAATTTATAAAGCTTCTCAAAATTTATAAAAAGCTTTAAAAATAATCATAGGCTTTAAAAATTTATAACTCAATTCATAGGGTTCATGCGAAATTATGGACATGAACGACTCAAATCAGGGATCTTAATAGAAATATGGAAACTCAGTATTCAGAACTCAAGAACGCAAGAACTCAAGGACACTACTCATCTCAAGAATACTCAATTCATAGGGTTCATGTTGAAATATAGACATGAACGAATCAACTCAAGAATCTTAATGCATAACATATAGCAATTCAATAATTAGGAATAGAATTTCAAAAATAATCAAGAACTCAAGAACTCAAAATCAACTTATATCAAGAATACTCAAATCTAGGGATAGAATTCAAGATTTCTCTTTTACTGATTTGAAAGTAGATATAGGGCGTGAGGACGAACTAGTCCAACACTATGATAGTCTTACATACCTGGAAGAACAAGGTTCTTGAAGAATCTTGAAAAAGAACTTGGTTAGAAGCGCCTTGAAACCCTAGCTTAAAGGAGAACAATCAAGAAAACGTTTCTTGAGATTCTTGAATTACTTTCTTGAAATCTCTATGACCAAGAATTATGATTTTCATTAGTGATTCATAATTGTATGGAGGAATTTGAGTTGGAAAGAATGGAGTTCTTGGAGAAAAACTTACTTTGAAGAAGAATCATGAAAAAGATTGAAAGAATCTTGAATGTAGTCTTCTACTTAGATTTTTCCTTAGGTTTTTACCTTAGGATTTGAGAGAGAAGATAATGATGGATCTAGAGATGAAAATTTGATTGTTTTGGGTCTTTAATTAGTCAAGAAATTCGTTTAGGGTTTTATTAAAGGTAAAAAAGACAAAAACGGCCCTTTTTAATATTTTTCCGTCGGCTAATTCGTCACAGCACTGTATAAGGTTACTAAAATGGTCATAACTTTTTACTCAAAATTTGGATTGACGCAAAATTGGTGGTGTTGGAAAGAGGATTAAAATACCTTTAATTTGATAGGTTATGGGCCACATAACTCTTTATATTCTAAGAGTTATGGTCGTTTAAAGTTGACCCAAGTAAAATCTTACATCAAAACTTAATCGGTAAGAAAACTTTCAACTCAACTTTGTGCTAGGAGTTTTTATTGACCTTAATTGATATCCAAAATCATTCCCACAATAAAGAATTTACCTTTACACATATGGAAAATTTAAAAATCACCCGATATGACCCTACAAGTAAATTAAGAATAATTCGGGTCTTAACTTAAAAAAAATTGGGGTGTCACAATGTATCTCGCGTATCTTTTTATTAGTGTTATTGAAACAACACCATTGTTTGTCATATTTGATTTGAAAATCTTATCATTTTCTTGATGTTATAGAATTTTAAGTTTGAAAAGAAAAAAAAGGTTAGCCCGCCTCAGCCCGCGGCCATTCTAGGGTTGAGCATTTTCAAGCCCTTCCATATTAAGGGACGACCCATCCTAGCCCATCAAATCCCTTAGCCCATGAGGCTTGGGCCGGGTGGAGCTGGGCTGACTCTTTTTGACAACTCTAATTGTGGCCCTAGAGATTGATTTGATTTCATTTTAAGGTGGAGAAAATCAGGGTTTATGAGAATTTTAGGGTATAAGACCTTGGCCTAATAATATTTGTTCTCAGTTCATTTACTGTAATTCACTAATATAATCATGGAATTGATAGTTTTAGGCGAATTAAGGGTAAGCAAACTCTTATTTGGATGGAAAATTCATGAGGTTGACCTAGGATTTGAGATTTGGTTATAATTTGAAAATATTTAGGCGATTTATATCTTGACACACGAATCCATACAAGTATCCTTGAAAAAGTTCTTTAACTAAAGAATTATTATCCCCTTTTAGTTTCAGCTGATATTATTGATCCTCAATTCATTCTCTAAAATTCACTTTATAACATGAACTTGTCAATATCTACCATTAGTCTAACACTTTAGATGTCTTGTTAACTGACACTCAACTTAGCCTCATAACCTTATGTAATATATAAAATACTTAGTTCACGTTAAAAGTAGAATAAGTAAGTCAGAAACAAAATTATCATAAGATCTAGTAATACTAGTGTAAGAGCATCTACAAATGTATGCAAATCTAGAAAAGCTAAAATTTCTATTTAGAAAAAAATAAGACACCTAAAATTAAAGAGTTTCTAGAATCCAGTACTAGTGAAGTGAAAGTAGCTCACCTAGAATCCTAACAGCAACAACTCGATCACAATCAACAAGTCAAGTATTTTTAGTACTTGGCTCGGTCCCTACACGCAAATAGGTACATCAAGTGTAGAGTGTATATGAAAAATACGAATACTCAACAAACTATCTTTGATTACTAACCTTTTCTAGAAACAATAATGAGATATATTTTATAAGTTCATTTTCCACAACTATAATTATGTCACAAAGTAAATTACTTTAGCATAACATGTAAAATTAAATATTTTTTCAAAATTTGTTACATCAATGATAGTATCACAGTGAGCCTTAGATGTATCAAGTCAAATTAATATCACAATTATCTTAATAATTTCATATGAATTCAATATGAAATGTGATCCGAAGCAATGCACTGACCAAATAAAATTAAAATACACCTATTTTTACTGTCGGATAGTCGGGATTCAAGGGGGACTCATGAGGCCTATATAAATACAAGAATCATTTTTCATTGGCACAATAACACTCGTCGAAATTATTTTTGATTGACACCATATGACTCGCCCAAACTATATTTCATTAGTTTTATATGATGTCACTTGTTGAAATCATATTCAATCGGCATATAATGATATGAATTACACACAATGATCACTTTCAATCAATAATTATCATGCAACAATAAGAGTGGTACGAATATGTATGAACCAATATAAATAACACGAGTTCATCAATCGACCCTACAACTAAGCATCATTCATCACAATTAAGTTCACATAATTCACAGGTTTCAACAATTCGAATATATTACAACTCACACAGCCAATAATCAATTCGAGTAATTTTTTTATAATATGACATCGATATATGCATAAATACTCATTATTTAATTTATATCAGACCTCATTATTATCCATTATCCTAAATTCATTTAATAGATCAAAACTAATAATTAACATAACTAAAATTTTCTACTTGACTCAAACGAAGCGCAAGAGTGAATTTATAAATTTGCCCTTTTGTAACGATTTTAAATAGTCAAAATCTGTTAAAATATATAATTCTCATAAGAATACGACTTCAATGTCACCCATATTGCTATATTTATTTTTAGCTTGAGAATCGGGTCAAAAAATCACACTAAGCCCCTGAAGTCAAATTTGAAATTTTCTTTTAGATGATGTTCATTCACAATAAGACAAACTCGCAAGTTTTTTAGCTAAAACGGATCGTTATTCGACCCCCATATCAAGATTTTATTCAAAAAATCGTAGGGCAATTTTATTTTATTTTTTAATTCTGCATGATTTCTTCATATTTCTATCCTAAAAATGTAAGCCCCAACTTAAGACAAGAAGTCCCACATCGGTAAAACATAGAAGAGATATTAGGTATATAAGTAAGCAGACCTTACCAACTAGTGACATATTTTAAAGTCGTACGAATCTATGCCCAAAGAGGACAATATCACTAGCGGATTGGGCCATTACAAACAGTATCAAAGTCACTCATGTGTCGGCCTTGTCCAAGTGGGACAGAGTTTAACTGAGTTTAGGCAAATCTCGATAAGGCGGGACAAATCTCAGTGCTGAGTCTAGGAAAATCACATTTGATATGGCAAACTTCAGCGAGGACGCTAAGTCCATAGAGGGAGTATATGTAACACACCAGCTTAAGATAAGAAGTCTCACATTGACATACACGAGAGATGTTAGGTATATAAGTAAGCAGGTCTTTCCAACTAGTGACTCATTTTTTAAAGTCATGCGGATCTAGACCTAGAATGGACAATATCACTATCATGTTGGGTCGTTACAAAAAATCTACTCATAATCACATAAAAACTTCATGAATTAGTAGAGAATTATTACCTTGATGCTTTGGATTAAAAAATCATCTTTCTCTTCTCCTTTCTCCCTTTTATTTTTTTTTCTTTCCCCCATGCGCGTGGGGGGCGGGGGGGGGGGGGGGGGGGGGGGG